>SNQJ01S0072475.1:8867-26617 GCA_010110895.2 Picea sitchensis
CAAAGCTAAAACATTGTACATACATCATTATTCCAATGCAAAAGAAATCCAATTATTAAATCATAGCATAATCAATGGTGCAAGGTAAATATTCATTAAATTTCTATGGCGCTAGAGAACCCATTACTTAGTCATTACACATATACAAATTTTCATAGCCCAACAAGTCCAAGGTCTAAATAATCATTCTTTTCACCATGTTTTCATTGTGCACAAGAAGTCTAATATCTAACACCCATACATTACATTATAAATTCAATGCGCGCCAAGAGTCTAATATCTAAAACCATCATTGTTACATTAAATTTCCAGTGCGCACAAGGAATATGATTACTCAATCATTACACAACAATAATAATTCAAGGCGTAAGGGAATCAAATTACTAACCAATCATACTTCAACTTTATTGAAGGGCACAAGTGATCACAAATGATTAATCAATCATATGTCAATCATTTTTCTAAAAAATCAGAGAATAATCCACCGGTTTTTAAAGGACGCAAGAGATAAATAATTACAAATCAACTATCAAGTGCTTCAAGATTCATAATAAGAGAAATCTTCATGTAACTTGACTATACATAATTTCTTTGATTGGAATCCAATTGTGTTATTGTTTAGTCAAAATTATGGATTACATTAATTGATATAAATTCTATAGCTACACATCAACATCCTTATTAAGTTAATTAATATTCTTGAATTGATAAAAACATATGTTTTACATAGTCTAACTCAAGGTTACTATTTGTTGTTACATACTAACATAGTTATACTTCGGTATACTTCACCATCATAAGGACTTGCACAAGTCTACTGGATATACAAAAACATGACCAGATATTAAATAACTTTAAATGTATAGTGACAGAGAACATAAACCTGGTTATTATTATTATTATTAAATGTTTATTTTTCTTGGATTGCACGCAGAGGTTAGATGAAAAATGTCGAGTAAAGAGAGAAAGAGAGAGGGGCAGCACCCTGGGTCTCCAATCGCAGAGCAAAAGGCAGCAAGGGCGTTGGGCGATTCTGAATGGGAGTTAAAAAAATGAAAGGGTTTACTTGTAAAAAAATACATCTCAGCAAGGAGGTAAGGCGTCGATGAAGAGTGGATTTCTCTGACTAAAATGAAGGGAAAGGGACCATTGCTGGGAAAAAATAGGGAACAAATTCGCTTAAGGGATAATGAAGTGTGGCCATGTTGTGTGAAGTTAAAAAAAACGCAGGAAAGTTCCACAGTGAATTCACAGAGTTAAAAAGGGGTGAAGCAAAAAATTGTGAGGAGGAGATCATTGAGTATTAAAGGCGAACACAAACTTTCTAGGAGGTGTAATATAGAAATAAGATAACTAAGGCCCAGAAATCTCATGCCCAGAAATTAAATTCAAAAGATAAATCTTATACCCAGAAAACACAATGAATGAGAGTAAAGCAGAGGTTAATTTCGAATTCATGAATCTCATGCCCAGAATTTAAATTCGAAGAGAAATATTATGACCAGAAAACGCAGTGAATGATGGGGATCACATTCAACGCTGGAAAAAGGAATTAAACCACAAAACGCAGAGATAACGGTAGATAACGTCGTGGGGTAAATGAAGGGGAGACCGTCGTGCCAAAGAAAGTGATAAAAAAGCCGAGGAAGGTAAATTGTTGAGTGTAACTTCTTGCTGAAGGTAAAAATTTTGAGGAAGGAGAAATAATGTTGCCCAGTAATTATGGAAAGCAGAGGCAATCTTGGAGAATCATGTTCCAGTTTTAACTTAATGCATAGCTAAATTCAAGGGAATACATTAGTTGGGCGATCTAAGAGGTCAAAACGCAGAGAAATTCGAGGGAATAGGGTAGGGAGAATTTACATTCGCTGGACAAATTTTAAAATTCAAAGTGCAGAGAGATTCGATGGAAGAGGGCAGGGCGAAATTATATTCTCTATGTAAAAAGCAGTGCGATTTCACTGTGTAAAAGGAGTGCCAATCTCTATGTAAGAACATGAAAAATTGCCTAAGTAAGAATGTAAAATTGTTGGGTCGTTGCGTGGTTAAAACATGTAGAAAGACGTTGGGTAAGGGTTAAGGATTCACTGATCAAAGGTAACTAAAATCGTTGAGCTTTCTGGAAAAAACAAAGAGAGGTACAACAAGGAAAAATTGGATGACAGTCCAAGCCATGCGCAGATAAAATCCACTTAAAACTCAGAGCTTGGGTTTCGTCGAGGAGATAAAACGATTCAATAAAGCAATCATCAACCCATTAAAAATTCACTGTGAGGGTTTTTCCAGGGAGAAAAAAAAAACTAAACTATACGCCATGAATAAAGAACAAGGTTGGGAGAATTTCTCATGGAGAAACAAATACAAGACAAGATCACCGCAACTACATGATTAAAGTAAGTCTCAATAAAAATTTAAAACCTTGAATAAAATTCCCAAAAATTCATACGTAATAGAATTAAACTACATTTAATTTGAAACTTAATGAGATCAATCACAGTTTAGGATTACCTTAACCAAAGGCGACGAATTTGACGTTGATATTTCGCACTTGTGCTCCCTCCTGTCTCTTTCTTGCTAACTGTGAAGACCTCATCGGTACCTCCCAGTGAATGCTAGGGGTACTCTTCTTCCCCTTAGCCACCTGAGCCACAAAGTGGCCACGCACAAAAACAACCAGAAACTCTAGCTCCTAGCTTGCCTTGCAAGGTCGAGCTACCACTCTCTTTTTCAAGATAGGTATCCCAAATCTCAAGAGAAAAATTAGTCAAAACAATTATGATAGCATAACTATACGTATACTAGTCATCATCCATTCCTCTCCTCGAGCATTACTTTTATAGAGTTTTTCGTAGTGACCACTTGCCATTTGTATGTTTAATTTGTTTAATTAAAAATTAATTAGGAATTATTCCCCGTTCCTTAGTTGCACCAATAAATTCACTTATTTAATTTAATTAAGCTTAAAATTCTCTCACCCATCTTAAAAGCCCTCCTAAAATTACTCCTAGCTATCCCTTTATTCCCTCTATTTCTTTTTTATAATTTAGGAAAGTTCTTTAGTTAGACTAGACTAGATTCATTTATATGATTCCACATTCATTTTTACATTCATTTCCTTTCTTATCTTAGTTCCAATTTAGCATTTCTTGCAAATAATCAGTAATTAAATCTTTAGACAAAATATTTCTCATTTTTAATTATTAACTTGATTTTTCTTCATCCCCCCTTTTATTTATTAATTAGTTTTAGTCTTCTTACCCAATTTAGACTTAGGCTTAAAAAATTTTAAACTAGGCTTAGAATTTTTAAGGGAATTTTATAATTAATAAAATTACCCAGTTATTAATTATTTTTAAGTCCGACAATAGTCAAAACAAATTATTGTTTTCTAGGAACGTAGGTTCATTGACTCGCCTTTATTAAAAATCGTGAAGTGCCCTTCAAGATGCACTTCATGCTCCAAGGGTGCCATTCGTCTTTATTCAAGTTTTATTTACATGATGTTTCCTTAAATACACACTACGTGCTCCAAGGGTGTCAGTCGCCTTTGACTGATTTTGGTACTTTTCCAACCCTTGGAGTCAATAATCCATTGGGAAACCTTGTCAGAGACTAAGGGCCTCTAAGGAATAAGGACCCTACCTTATTATGCATCCTTTAGAATATTCTTGAGAGACTATCTCAGTCTGCCCTCACGACATCGTGGATCTCTCAAACTAGGTAATCGTTAACCTACAATTCGAGCCACGATGGGAGTGCTAGTAGGATGTGGCAGGGCGGCTTCCACACCTCTCCCTCAATACCTAGTTTTTGTGCATGGCCCATTTACTTCTTATGTGAGTCTGATTAGAAAGAAATCATCATCATGCATCCATCAATGAAACATTGTTAACGATCCATAAACAACATCATAATATACCTAATCATATGTCACATATGCATAAATAATAATACCCTAACCGTATACAATCCACTCACTGACTCGATCCGGAGGTCCATTAATGTCATCGACATCTTCAATCTTTCAAGTGTCCTGCACACTCAGGAGAAACCCATCAATATCACCTATCTATACATAAATATCAAATAACATAACACCATAATACATAAGCATCATCATCAGAATCCATAAGTGAAAAAAAAAACCATATACAAAACCGGATCACTTGCACGCAAGTGTTCTCAAAGAGTAAGTCAAATCATGTGCACGCAAGATTGGGATGTTACATACACCCCCTCTTGGTTTAAACTTTGTCCTTAAGTTTCACATTATATGTGCAGTAATAAAGTATCGGACAAGATCTAATATGTCTAACTATCAAACAAAAATGGAAATTGTTGGTGCATATCATATGCATCCTCCCAGGTAGTCGAGTGTGGACTATAATTGTCCCACTAGACCTTGACTTGATCGATTGTTCGACATCGTAGTTGTCAAATACGATTGTCCAAAATGTGTATTGGCTCCGCTGTGAGTGCACCCTCGTCTGACACCTGTAAGAAACTCGTGCCAATCACATGTGTAGGATCACTAACATAATGTCACAAAACAGATACATGAAAAACATCATGCCTATGCCTCAAAGAATCATGCAAGGCTAGTCGATAGGCCACGAGCCATTTCTTTTCCACAACTTTGAAAGGTCCCACAAACCTAGGAGATATTTTAGCACCCTTTCCAAAATTGATCAAACTCTTGTGCAGTTTCACCCACAAGAAGACTCGATCACCAACCTCATAAAAATGGTCAACGCAATGTGCATCGACATAACTCTTCTACCAATATTTCACTTCATTAATCCTTTGTCTTATCGTTTGCAATTGTTCTTCCATTTCTTGGATCGCTTCGAGTCTTACTAGGACCCTATCCTTCAGTCGATCCCATGTCAAAGGCGTCTGACACGGTCTCCTGTAGATAAACTCAAATGGCGCCATCTTAATGGTGCTTTGATAACTGTTGTTGTATGCAAACTCTACCAGTGGAAAGAAATCCTCCCAATGCTTCTGTTGGTAAATCACGTACATACACAACATATCTTCCAAGGTTTGGTTTTTTCTTTCTGTATTCCTGTCTATCTCTGGGTGATATGTGGTACTAAAGTTAAGTTGGGTTCCCAAGGCCTCTTGGAAAATAGTCCAAAATTGTCCTGTAAACATCGATCCTCGATCGGATATAATCCTCTTGGGCACACCAGGAAATATCACAATATCACTGATGAAAACTCTATCTTTGTATGGAGCGTGATAACGAACACATAAACAAATATAAGAAGTCTATGCTACATAATCGATACTAACAATGACAATTATGTAAAAGATAATTAAGCGAATCTATCCTTTGTTTGATGCAACAAACAAATTGTTTTACCTATTGAACATTGTATCTATTGAATCATAGGATATGCTAGAAAAATGATGAGCACTGATAGAAAAAGAATTGAATATGGATAAACAACTTCTTGAACCTTCTACCTGTCATGGGTAAAAATACATGACATTATTAATGACTAGTATAAGTTCATTAGATTTCATCTAGGAAAAGAAACAATAACGATAAATATATAATTATTAATACGTCAATAGTCATTATTCTTAAAAACAAAAATGTGTTTGGTGACGTTACAAATGGTATCAGAGCATGGTTCATACACTATGGACTTATGGGATCAAAATAAACATAAATCATTGTGCTTATGAATATATTAGAATATGAAACTATTGAAGATTTTTTAAAAAGAAAATAAAAAAGTTAATTATGTGTTGCAGTTATTAGAAACAAAAATCAAACATTATGGTTGAAGAAACCAGGAAATATAAAAAAATAAAAAATAAAATAAACAAAACAAAAACAAAAACAAACAAACACCAATTGGACTAGGGATGTATGTAGACTTGAACAGTGAGAAACCTAGGGATAACTCACTAGTGTTGCTTGAAACTATGAGAATCATAAAGGAAGAATTGTAGAGTATTAAAGAAGATAACGAAAATTTATTGAAGGCTAGTAAGGAACAAGAGAAATTAAATGAGATCCTATTTAAGAACATGACATAGATAAAACATAATAAAAATGTAGGACAAACCTCCAACAATGCTAAGAAAGACGTCTTCATTTATGAATCTCATAAATGAAAGGAACATCCATTATTTAGTGATAAAACAGAGTTAATTACTAAAGAAAGTAGTGAAGATAGTTATGGGAACAACACTTTACACAACAAAACACATAAAACCAAGAAAATAAATCCCCATAGTAATGAATTATCTGATGAATTTAAAAAGATCGTACCTCCTAGTTTTGACGGTGAGTCTCAAGAAGGAGCATAATATTGGCTTCTAAACATGAGAAACTATTTCCATATTTATAACTATCCAGGAAACTTAAGGGCTAGACTGGTTGGGTATCAGTTGAACGGTAAAGCTTCCATCTGGTGGAAAAATACAAAAACAATTAATAAAGTTAGGAGCAGTGAAATAACTTGGAAAATATTCAAAAAGTAAATGAAACAAAAATATTTAATGGAAAGATATTTTTATGAAAAAGATAAGGAATTTCATGGCCTTAAGGTAGGAAAAATGATGATAGAATATTTCATTACTAGATTTTTCAACCTAATGAGATATGTACCTTATCTTAGAGAGGAAAAGGAAAAGGTACAACGATTTATGAGTTGTTTGTCTCAATCCTTTAAGGATAAATTTGAGTTCCTTAATCCTAAAACAATGGATGAAGTAATAAGACATGCTAACTTGTGTTACACTCAGTTCAAGTAGAGGTATGAAAATACTAAAACATGGAAGAATAACAACACGAATAATCAACTTAATCCAAGAAAGAAAAATTTTAAGCATGCACGCCATCCATCACAGAGTGCATTGGTTAGAAAAAAAAAAGTTTTAGTGGTAAACAACAAAGTGTATCGGTTTAGAATAGTAATCGACTGGCAAATTACGTGAACAAACCACTTAGATGACCATGGCAGTGTTGGGGTTTCAAAGAACCTCATATGTATAAATATTTTCCTTTAAATAAGAACAAAAAATTAATAGTGCATAACATTCAGGAAGCCACAACAATTAATGACATGACATGGTGTACTCATAATATTAATGCAACCTTGGAGAATCGACAAGAAGATCATCAATCTTCCATGGTATAAATTGAAGGTATGATCAATAAAAGATATGTGTCTATCTTAATTGATCCTGGTGCATGTTTAAGTTATGTTTTCCCTACTATAGTAGAAGATTGTAAATTGAATAGAATTAAACACCAAAAATCTTAGTTAGTATAGTTAGTTACTGGGACTAAATGAAATGTTATAGATTTGGTCAAGGAATGCATAGTAGTTATGGATGGGATGGAAACTAATAGAATTGAATGTATTACCATTGGGATCCTATGATTTACTCATAGGTATGGAGTGGCTTGAAAAACATGTGGTTGTTGTAAATTGTCGAAAGAAAACTTTTGATTGTTTAGATGAACTTGGACAAGGAAAAACCATTAAAGGAATACCTTGTGGTGTGTCGGTGAAAAAAAATTATGCTTTACAGTTGAAATGAAATGGAAGGAAAGGTTGTGAAATATATATATTGTGCATATAAATGAAAACAAAGACAAAGGGGTGAACAATTTGTTGATTGATGATCCTATATTGTGCGAGTTTTGGGATGTATTCCCAAAATAAATTCTAGGACTACCTCCTAGAAGGGATATAGACTTTATAATATATTTTGTGTATGGATCTACACCGGTAAATAAATCACCCTACAAAATGAGTGTTCATGAGTGGACTAACTTAAAAATGAAGCTTCAAGAATTAATGGATAAACAGTACATTAGACGAAGTGTGTCTCCATGGGGAGCACTAGTCCTATTTGTTAGAAAGAAGGATGGAACTTGTAGATTTTGTATTGATTAGAGGCAACTAAATAAAATGACCATCAAGAATAAGTATCCATTACCCCGTATTGATGACTTATTTAAACAATTTGGATAGGATAAAATATTTTCAAAGATAGACCTACGGTGAGCATACCATCAAGTTAGATTAAAGATGAAGACATCCATAAGATTGATTTTAGAACCAAGTACAAACACTATGAGTTACTATAGATACCCTTTTGTCTAACTAATGCATCTATGACATTTATGTGTCTAATTAGCAGTGTATTAAGCAAGTATTTGGATAAGATTTTTATTGTGTTCATAGATGACATCTTAATTTATTCCAATACCACAAAAGAACATGAAGAACACTTAATATTGGTTCTNAATAAAGTTAGGAGCAGTGAAATAACTTGGAAAATATTCAAAAAGTAAATGAAACAAAAATATTTAATGGAAAGATATTTTTATGAAAAAGATAAGGAATTTCATGGCCTTAAGGTAGGAAAAATGATGATAGAATATTTCATTACTAGATTTTTCAACCTAATGAGATATGTACCTTATCTTAGAGAGGAAAAGGAAAAGGTACAACGATTTATGAGTTGTTTGTCTCAATCCTTTAAGGATAAATTTGAGTTCCTTAATCCTAAAACAATGGATGAAGTAATAAGACATGCTAACTTGTGTTACACTCAGTTCAAGTAGAGGTATGAAAATACTAAAACATGGAAGAATAACAACACGAATAATCAACTTAATCCAAGAAAGAAAAATTTTAAGCATGCACGCCATCCATCACAGAGTGCATTGGTTAGAAAAAAAAAAGTTTTAGTGGTAAACAACAAAGTGTATCGGTTTAGAATAGTAATCGACTGGCAAATTACGTGAACAAACCACTTAGATGACCATGGCAGTGTTGGGGTTTCAAAGAACCTCATATGTATAAATATTTTCCTTTAAATAAGAACAAAAAATTAATAGTGCATAACATTCAGGAAGCCACAACAATTAATGACATGACATGGTGTACTCATAATATTAATGCAACCTTGGAGAATCGACAAGAAGATCATCAATCTTCCATGGTATAAATTGAAGGTATGATCAATAAAAGATATGTGTCTATCTTAATTGATCCTGGTGCATGTTTAAGTTATGTTTTCCCTACTATAGTAGAAGATTGTAAATTGAATAGAATTAAACACCAAAAATCTTAGTTAGTATAGTTAGTTACTGGGACTAAATGAAATGTTATAGATTTGGTCAAGGAATGCATAGTAGTTATGGATGGGATGGAAACTAATAGAATTGAATGTATTACCATTGGGATCCTATGATTTACTCATAGGTATGGAGTGGCTTGAAAAACATGTGGTTGTTGTAAATTGTCGAAAGAAAACTTTTGATTGTTTAGATGAACTTGGACAAGGAAAAACCATTAAAGGAATACCTTGTGGTGTGTCGGTGAAAAAAAATTATGCTTTACAGTTGAAATGAAATGGAAGGAAAGGTTGTGAAATATATATATTGTGCATATAAATGAAAACAAAGACAAAGGGGTGAACAATTTGTTGATTGATGATCCTATATTGTGCGAGTTTTGGGATGTATTCCCAAAATAAATTCTAGGACTACCTCCTAGAAGGGATATAGACTTTATAATATATTTTGTGTATGGATCTACACCGGTAAATAAATCACCCTACAAAATGAGTGTTCATGAGTGGACTAACTTAAAAATGAAGCTTCAAGAATTAATGGATAAACAGTACATTAGACGAAGTGTGTCTCCATGGGGAGCACTAGTCCTATTTGTTAGAAAGAAGGATGGAACTTGTAGATTTTGTATTGATTAGAGGCAACTAAATAAAATGACCATCAAGAATAAGTATCCATTACCCCGTATTGATGACTTATTTAAACAATTTGGATAGGATAAAATATTTTCAAAGATAGACCTACGGTGAGCATACCATCAAGTTAGATTAAAGATGAAGACATCCATAAGATTGATTTTAGAACCAAGTACAAACACTATGAGTTACTATAGATACCCTTTTGTCTAACTAATGCATCTATGACATTTATGTGTCTAATTAGCAGTGTATTAAGCAAGTATTTGGATAAGATTTTTATTGTGTTCATAGATGACATCTTAATTTATTCCAATACCACAAAAGAACATGAAGAACACTTAATATTGGTTCTGAAAATGTTAACAGAACCTCGATTGTATGAAAAATTTAGTAAATGTGAATTTTATCAGGAAAAAGTGCAATATTTAGGACATGTGATTTCATGAGAAGCGATCTTAGTTGACCCTGAAAAATTCAAAGCCATTGTAGATTGGCCAATACCAAAAGGTGTTTCAAATGTGTTATCCTCTATTGGTATTAGCAGATGCTATCGTAGATTTACTGAAGGGTTTTCAAAATTGTGTTATCCAATAAACTCCTTATAGAAAAAGGGAATCATATTCATATGGACAGAGAAAGTTTAGGAAAGTTTCAAAAAATTTAAACAATTGTTAACCATTGCACCTATTTTAAAGGTATAAGATCCACACAAAGACTTCATAGTATGTACAAATTCTTCTTAAGAAGGACTAGGTTTGGATACACAACTAAGTTTTAGTACCACATACCATCCTTAGATTGGTGGTTAGACCGAAAGGAATAATTGTATTATTGAGGATATGTTATGAATGTATAGTATGGATTGTCTAAGTGGGAGGATTATCTCCATCTAGTAGAATTTGTAAACAATAATGGTTATCATACATCTTTAAAAATGATTCCTTTCAAAGTGTTATATGGCAAAAGGTGTCAAAGACCTGTGAGTTGAGACAATAGAGTGGACATGATCATTTTAGGACCCAACTGTAATGTACCCCAAATTTCCCAAATAAATTTTTTTTGTTACAGGACATTAAATCTCCTTGACTCTTCAATATTTGATATAACTTTATTCCTTTATTCATTATTGTTGTTGGATTAAAATCATGTACTTATTCATTATTGCAACCAGGGTTGTCCTAGCCCTTAGAATAACTATCATGTTTATGTTAATTTGTGCTATCCAAAATATTACAGTGCATAATAAACTATGGACAATAGACTAACATATAATCTATCCATAACATTGCATTATCTAATATGATATACATCGCTTACCAGATCAACTATAGTATGAATACCATAACATTAATGTTATTCCTATCAATATATATATATATATATATATATATATATATATTCGTTTAACATAAACCAACATAAATCTTAAACATGAAATTATATATAATGTATCTCATACAGACTATTATATCAATAACACAATTCCTAGAGTTTAGATTTCATTATCATAACAATCCACTACAATGTACTTTATATCATAGTGCGTCAAAGAGTTTCTATGCAAAACATGTAATATCGTTACATAGGGATTTGTGATATGGTTTCCATACCAACGAAGATTTTTATATGTCGTATCAAACATACACCATAGCACTTATGGTTTTTCTCTTGCGCCACAAACAAAACCTATACCTAACAATTCTAAACCCTACCTGACTAATGACATGGCCCAGCATTGAATAGGTTCGAACCCATTTTAATGGTGGATGTGAGATCAGTCTATAGGAATTTAACCTTGGCTTATTTCATTAATGGGAGGCATGTATCATACCTCCCAAGATTGACAATTAGGAAGCCATGCCAAATGCGGGATTTCCATCTTCGAGGCTTCACATGGTAGTGGTACCGGGTGTACTCAACCACCATTACTCCTATTTGTGAGGCCTTCGAGGTTACCAATGTTCAATGCTTTCCCTTTGGTTATGTATTCACAAAAATACCTTTTCCTTGTATGCAAATCAGCCTCTACGTTGTAACATTTTTCCCTACTCTGTGTATGGCCGACGACTTGGGAAAAATTGACACTAGTAAACAATGGACGGAGGTGAATGCCTTTCTAGTTCTTCTCTGTGCACAGTGAGTAAAAGACATTATTTCCTCAGCCCTTTGTATCTCGTGAATGAGTCTTTGTTTGGTGCAATGTATAAAAAAAAATATTTCATGAAAAAGCTCCATATTTCTTTCTTTATTTGATGGTTTACAAAGCATTACCATCGCACCCCTATATGTGTTTTCTCCCTGGGTTCCACTGTGGCCCGAAGTTGTTTTTAATGGTTAGATATTCGGTGTTCCTTTCGCGTTTCTTGTATCCACTATTGTGACATTGTCAACCCTTACCATTTACACATATAAATATACGTTTATTTTGTCTGGGAAAATCCTCAAACTACTCTCTGGGATGTCCCGTAATTTATACTCTGTGTAAAAATATTAACATTGTGTAATTTGTAAAATATGTTCTGTGTAATTATGTTATCACTGTAATGTACACCAAATTTATCAAATAAAAAAAAAATGTTAGGGGACATTAAAGTTCCTTAACTCTCCAGCATCAATTGTGACATAGAGGTAACCCATTATAAAAATATCTTATTCCTTAATGTATGCATCAAAGTTTACTTCTTTGTCATTATCCTCTTACATACCGAAGGATATTTACATCCCACTTATCTCTAACTGTTATAATTTCACTTAATATTTGTTTATTGGGTAATCAATTACACCCTTAAATTTCAAATTTATCAGTCGTTTGGCTTGTCTGTAACTGAGCTTGCAGCAGGTCGATCGAGAGGGTTTTATGTACAAAGAAAAACCAAGTGCAAACGCAACAACTAGAACAATCCATTTCAGACTCGGATGGTAGGGACAGAAAAGAAACGGTGAAGCAATAGAAGGCACCCATATCGACGGTTTTCGTGCATGCAGAGCATCGGAACTACACAAATATTAAAGACCAGACAGAAGCCCCAAGAGACTTCCATTTAAACTGGGTTTGTACTAACCCAGAGGATTCCCAACGTGACACTCATAAACTTCCAAAGTCTAAATACCTGAAGTCCCGAAGTGAAATCTAGACCATCCGTTAGCAAGAACACGTGGAGGCAGATCCTTCACTTCGAAGACTTGACACTTCAGGATATTTACAAGCACAACACTGCTAAACTCTTGAAGCCTAAACTTCTGAAGTCTCAAAGTAAAATATAGACCATCCATCGGTGAGGACATGTGGAGGCATATATTTCACTTCAATGACTTAAAACTTCGGAATATTTACAAGAACCATACGCAAAAACTTCTGAAACCCGAACCCCAAAGTCCCAAAGTGAAATATCGACCATGCATCAGTGAGGACACATGGAGGTAGATCCTTCACTTCGAAAAATTAACACTTCAGAATATTTCTAGGAACAACGTGCATAAACTTTCGAATCCCAAACACCTGAAGTCCCGAATTGAAATCTAGACCATCCATTAGCGAGGACACGTGGAAGCAGATCCTTCACTTTAGAGACTTAACACTTTAGAATATTTCCAAGCACAACACTCCTAAACTCTCGACGCCTAAAATCCCGAAGTCTCGAAATAAATTCTGGACCATCCATTGGCAAGGACATGTGGAGGAAGATCTTTTACTTCAGAGACTTATCACTTCGGGAGATTTACAATAACAACACTCAAAAACTCCTGAAGCTCGAATACCCAAACTCCCGAAGTGAAAACTGGACCACCCATCAGCGAGGACACGTGGAGGTAGATCCTTCACTTTGGAATTATGGCACTAAAGAGGGTTTTCAGAACTAAACAGTGAAAAGGTTGAAGCCTGAACTTCCGAAGTAAATCTCAGTCATCCATCAATGAGGACATGTGAAGATAGATTCTTCACTTTAGAAAATATGGTACTCTAAAGGATTGTCATAACTAAGCAATGAAAAGGCCGAAGCCTAAACTTTCTATGTCCCGAATACTCGGATTAAAATAAACCATTGATCTCGGATCAACAAGAACCGTTTATCCTTGCAGCAGGTAAGATAGGGAAAACATCTGGAGTAAAAGAGGATCGTTGATCTCGGATCAACAAGAACCATTGATCTTATATTATTTCACGATAGACGACCATACTTCATTGCGGTGATGTAAACTACTCGAAAGATAATTTTCTCGAGCAGTCCTGCAATGAAAACCACAGTAAAGAAAAAAGGGCTACGTGGCAGAGGGTGGTGAATTACAGGCTCAAAAGTGGTGTTGTTCCAAACTTCCTTTGAAGACCCCACAATCACGTTTTTAAAAATGATAAATCAGACAACAACACGTGGTTATCCCTATGTGTTCAACCATGACAAGAGATCTATGTCGGCAGACCACATCAATGAGGACATGTGGCACAAATAGAGAAGTTAGTTTTCAAGAAGGAAATTCATTTCAGGTGCGTGTAAGACGCGAGTCTAAGTGACACGTGGTAGCCCTTCGGCCAAAGCCGAAAAAAGTATTCGCGTCATCAAGTACGTCACTTCGGGCGTAAGTGCTTCGGGGAAAACTAGTTTTCTAACACCATAAAATACCCGAAGCACTGAAGTAATGAAATCCAATGATCTAAAATGGAAACTCAAGCTAAGTTTGTCCTTAGCCTATTCTACTATTGAGTTCCATAAAAAATCGCATAGTTTACTAAACCCCAATTTTTTTTTTGTTGCAGGTTATACAAAACGAGGGAATCGGATCAAGGAAAACATTCTCGCTCGAAAAGGTATTCGAGTTCTGATATTGGCATTTAAGAAATACTTATTATATTCTTTCTATGAGTGGTAATGGAGTCCTTGCCCTAGGGTAGTCCACGGTAATAATTTGAATCATGGTTTCATGGACACACAGGTTGTTTTGTAGTCTACTTTCAATTGAATATACAGGTTGTTGAAACCATTTAGAACAAGATTCATTTAATGTAACAACTACTGTAGCATGCATTTGTAGACTCTTGAATCACTGTTTTATTTGGTTATAGACATAAATAAATATGTAATATAAATGTGGATTGTTATACATTATATTTGTTCTTTATGAAACTTGTACAGTTTGAAGTTGTAATTCAATATAAATATATTCAAATCAATGATCGATAGGATAATTTCTTTATACATGAACAAATAAAGGCCTATACTTCCACATGCATATATATATTAATAACCCATGGAAACATATAACCTTTTCGATAATTTATTTTGCATGAACACATAGATATGTATACACAGTTGTTCATAGATTTATAACCATATTTAATGATAACTGAAGAACACAATAGTTCTATCATTTTCTTACATATGAATACCTATATGTATACATTCAGTCATTTATATATATATGAAAGCCTATTCATACTTTATAGAACCTACAATAATTATATTATTTCTGCCAAGTGAGAATATATATATATATATATATATATATATATATACTAACATCACATAACCCATCACATTCCAAAAAATAAATAATCAACAGAACATTAACAAGATAGAAAGTACAGGTACATATCTAAAAACTGATGTTGGGACACAAATGGAACAGCCACGTTCCACCCAATCGTAGAATAGAACAACCAAGTTTACTTGCTTCGTTCACCCCCTAGCATGACCATGAGTCCATAAGGGAAAACTGAGATGATCCTCCTTTGCTTCAGTCACCTTCCACAGATCAGAAATTCCCTTGCCTCAAACTAACAGTGTTCATAACATCAAGTAGTTTCCTTTCTCGAACATACTAAGCAGTGTCCTGCCTCCTCCATATGTTGTATTTATATGTATCTTGTGCCTAGGTCTTTCCTTCCCTCTTTGGAAATTTTCGCAGCTTTACAAATTCCTGATTTTTAGGGGCTGCTAGTGATCAAATCCCTTATTTTCCACTTGTAAAAATCATCCTCGAGGAAACTCAAATCTGTTCCCCACTCACGGAGTCATGGTCAGTTGTTTTTAACCTGGTTGTTCCATTTGTCTTCCAGCATCTAAATTATAAAAAAAAAATATTTTACATGTGTCACAATCAAATAAGTTAGTTGGGAAAATCAAATATTTTCCCAACAATCATAAATAATTTATTACAATAATCAAATTCCAAATTTGGATTTTCCATAAATGGCAAATAATTTCCAAATCTAAATTTTCCAAAAACGAAAATTTATTCCCAAGTAGACTTAGACTTTAATAATTAATTATTTTTGGGGATATTACGTCCTCTCCCCCTTAATTACAACATTTTCCTCAGTGTTCATTCCTCTCTCGGAATAGGGTTGGATAAGATTTCTGCAAATCTTCCTCCAATTCCCAAATGGCATGCTCAGGACTAAAGTGCTTCCATTTTACTTTTACCTTGGCGATGGCTATGTTCCGTAGTACTGTTTATTTCATGTACAAAATGAGCAGAGGTTCCTCTTGGAACTCTCCTTCTAGTTCCACCTACACCATGTTCCAATCAATGACATGAGTAGGATCATGAATATACTTTTTTAATAAAGAAACATGAAAAACATTATGAAATTTTAAATTTGCAGGAAGTGCAAGTTGATATGCCATGGGTCCAATTCAAGCTAAGATCTTGAAGGGGCCATAAAACCTGGGCACCAACTTTGAACAATTTCCTAGCTTTAGGGAGCTTCTCCTAGCTTTTACTTTTAAGTATACATGGTCCCCAATGTGAATTCTTGGTGTCTCCTTTTAAAATTTACGTAGCTTTCCTGTCTGTACTGTGCCTCTTTTATATGTTGTTGTACCTTTCTTACCATTATCTCCATTTCCTGGAGTATTTTTTGTCCCATCATAAGTCTATCAGCTGGATTATCCCAGCTAATCAAAGTTGTACATTTTATTTTGTACAATGCTTCAAAGGGACTCATCTTAGCGAACGTTTGATAACCATTATTGTATGCAAATTCTAATAAGTGTAGGTATTCCTCCCACTTATTTGGTTTCTTTCTTACATAAATTCGTAACATGTCTTCCACAATCTGATTCATTTGTTTGGCTTTCCCATCCATTTGTGGATGGTAGATTGTGCTGAAATTTATGTTAGTATCCAACCCTACAAACAATTCCTTCCAAAACGTTGACATAAATTTGACATCTCTATCTGAAATCACCATTTTAGGGATTCCATATAATCTAAATATTTCCTTCATAAACATTTCAATGATGTTAATTTCTTTATAAGTAGATTTCATAGGTATAAAATGTGAGAATTTGCAAAGTTTATCATTCACTACTTGCAAAGTGTTAAGAACTAAATATCAATATAGCATAGAAAAACCTTAGAATAAGTACTCAACACCTTGAAAAAGAGAGAATTTCAAATAATAAGCCTCTTCGAGGGGGAAACCTCCTTTTACCCCACATAAATGTTCAAGTACAAGATGATTCCAAATGAAAATGTCTCCTTGGTATATATAGGAGACTAGAAGGTATAATTACAACTAATGGAATAAATCCGACATAAATAAAATAACATTAATAATGTAATATGCCCCAATTAAGGGGTAATGAGTCAATATTAGGGCTTAACGTGACCCTCCCCTTGAGACAAGTGTTGTCCGCAACACTTGAGTAACTCTGGATGATTCTGTATAAAAGACTCATCTTCCCAAGTGGAATCTTCAGCCGGTAGTTTCCTCCATTTAATGAGATACTCTGAAATGGATCTATTCCTCAGGTGGTGAATTATTGTGTCAGTGATGGCTTTAGGATCCAATATGATTTTTCCTTCCTCGTCAAGTTCTAGAAATATAGTTTGAATTGGGATCTTGTATCCTATAACCTTGTTTAAGCATGAAACATGGAAAACTGGATGTACTCGTGAAGATGCAGGCAACTCCAATTTGTATTCCATAGTACCAATCTTTTGCAACACCTTATAAGGGCCATAGTACTTTGGTGATAATTTATTATCCTTCTTGGCTT
>SNQJ01S0072475.1:30196-41732 GCA_010110895.2 Picea sitchensis
CCTTTCCATCAAACTTCCTCATATCAATCTTAGGAACGTGGTTGGTCTTCAACCCAAAGTTGGAGTTTCTCCATTCTTGATTCACCTTCCTTGTGTCCTCATCATGAATTTCACAGGATACATTTTCACTTTTAGGTGTCCTCTCTATTAGGAAATTTTTCAATCCTTCCATGATCTCCCCTTTTAAAGCATCCATCTTAGTATTTATTGTCTCTAACTTAGCTTCTGTTGAATCCATCATTTCTTGTAGTTCATATTTTGTTACTGTCTTCTTTTGTAAATCATTTATGTCCCTACTCATTTTTTCACCTTCATCAAGAGTCCAAGTAGGATTGTCTGGAGGCTTATTTGGTGTAGAAGTTCCCTTTTTTGGTGGCATGTTGGCCAAGTATCACTTTAAACCTTGATTTTGAGGTTGTTCTGCTAGACAATTTTCCTTTTATTGTATCTCCAAAATTTTTTCCCTTCTGAGTATGAACTTTTATTTTTTATAGGTATCTGATATTTATTCTCTTTAATGCCATAGGTCTGATCAAAATTTGATGTGCCAAGTGGAATTTATGGTAACTTCCCCACAACTTTCTGATTTTTGAACTTTCCAGGAGATCTCACTTGTATAGCATGCCCCGCACAAAATAATTGATATAAACTTATGAAACCTGTACCAGAACTACTACGGTCTATCCACTATACAATGATACTAGTCTCACTCAATTTGGATTCTCTAGGAATAATTTATGATCGATTTACTAGGAACACCTACTTGAGACTAATCAATAGGACTAGTCAGATACCTTATCTTCCATAGGGTGTATCTACAAATTTACGATGACCCAGAATCTAAGATTTCTACCACAGATACCTTACTAATTTTTGAGAATATCCTCTGGAGTTTAGGGTCTGAAATGTTACAGAAAACAATTTATAGTGAAAATTTCGTAATGACTCAGTTCAGGATGATTCCAGAACCTTATCTTACAAAGGTTGTATCTCTGAAAGTATAAGGCCTCAAATGCTGAATTTTTAACCCAATGTAAATTGATCCATCTATCAAATGTCATCCAAGCGATTCCTTCTGAATCATTGTTGAAAAGATGTTATAGCAAAAATTCCACGGTGTTTCAGATGTAGCAATGAAACCCCAAGACCTTGAGCTCTGATACCATATGTTAAGAACCAAATATCAATATAGCATAGAAAAACCTCAAACTAAGTACTCAATGCCTTGAAAAAGAGAGAATTTTAGATAATAAGTCTCTTCGAGGGGGAAACCTCCTTTTACCCCACACAAATGTTTAAGTACAAGATGATTCCAGATGAAAATGTCTCCTTGGTATATATAGGAGACTAGGAGGTATAATTACAACTAATGGAATAAAGCCAACATAAATAAAATAAATTTACTAATGTAATATGCCCCAATTAAGGGGTAATGAACCAATATTAGGGCTTAACACAAAGTTTATCAGTCACTACTTGCAAAGGTATAGGAGCGCCACAATATTGGTCACAAGTTGTAAAGGGACAACCAACAACTAGGAAAAAAGGTACTACAAACTCAGGGGAAAAGTGGTATAATTCAATGTTTCATACTACTAACCTAAAGATGATTCCCATCAAGTGATGAGGTGGAAAATAACTGTATAAAATATGCCCCCTAAAGTGTGAGGTCAAAAGAGGTGTCTCGTAGCTGAAATACTTTATGAACTAATCACGAAGCTTTGGGAAAAGGAAGCTAATAAGAAACCATGATTAGTCTTGCTTAATAATAAAATCCTCGAGGAAGGTATACCCATGCTCGGTAATAAAAAATAATCATAACCGCAAAAAATAGTACACTACAGATCCATGCATGATGAAGATAATTATATCATGGCCATGAAAAAATACATTGTGGATCCATGTCACAAGTGAAAACATAGCCACGAACAATTATAAATGTGGATCTATGTCACAATATACAAATCAATGAGATGACTCGATTCCCGAGCGATATTTGAAGTACTCATGAATAACTCCATCACAACTTAGGAGGGAATGCCATCAAGGAATGTGGTGGTCCCAACCCAAGGTATTCATCCCAAATCCCAATTGTATGAACCTACAACATGTGAATAAATGATTTGAGGTTGATCATGGTATAAACCGTCTAATTACCAGTCAGTGATGTATATCGTTAACAAATGTGAGTTAATACACCGATAATGATGATGGGCCCCACAATACCTAGTACAATCTAGCAAGTGTGAATAAATGAATTGAGCTCGAACACTCGTAGATTTATTCAACAGGATCCAATGATGTTAACCCACTATGGAAATGAAAGGGAATATTCCTCTGATGTCTACAAATCCCAGGGTACTAACTGGTTTCTAGATTTTGATCCTAGATAATGATTTGGAGTCGTCAAGATGAAATCCGTTGAAGGAGGGCCTTGATGCATCCCCCATCAATCGACATGAAACATATAAAGGTAGATGGTGTGAAGAGTGTAATAGTAGAGCATAACTGACATAGGGATGACTGAGATGAATGGGATAAAGGACTAAAACCAACTGACATGGGACAAATTACCTTGAACAAAATAGAACAACAAATAACTTGACTTGGCCGCATTAACTCATTAATTATCGAAAACATTTCCATGGATGATTGGAAAAGTAACCAGTCAGCGGAGTCTGAGAACTCATGGATATGGTAATGACTAAGAGACAATGGATAACCAAATTGTTGTACATAAACACAAAATAGGTGCATTGTTCAAGGGCAACTCGATGGACAATTTCCATTTTTGAATATGACTAGACATAAAACCTACCAACTCTTTTTATTTCTTTCATGTTTGAAATGAGCATGAAAGAAAATAAAAGTGTGCTAAATATTATCGCCCATGTATTTATTCTGAAGCCTGGGGTGGAGAATGGTGCTCGATGGTATTTTCGATACTTAAGGAGTCTAGAAAGATCTAAAAGAAAACTCCATATACAATCTCGTGGATTTAACGAGCCCAATAAATTAAATGCTAGTTTTTCATTTCATGTTTAGAGAGTAAGAAAATATGAAGAACATTCTAAGGGTATTATTTTTCGTAATTTTAGTCCTTGAGTCTGAAAAAGTGTAAAACAATACAAGGGAGAACTCTTCTAGCCAAGGATGACTAGAGTAATCCTTTTTCATAATTAGTCCATCTAGTCTGAAAAGGGTTAAACATACACCAAATGGACGTCCTTTCAAATCCATTTAATGAGTGTGAAAGGAAAAAATATCACTCAACAATCTTTTCATGTTTAGGGAGTCTGAAAAGAGCTTAAAGGAGACTCCACGGTGTACCTTTGTCATGGTTGGTTACTGATCATGAAAAAGGGGTAATAGTAAGCTTGGATGGAGAGAAAAAATGGTATGTGATAAAGTTCTAAGCACATCAAATGTGACTAAAGAAATGGATTGCAACAAGACATGGCAAATGATGACCACTTACAACAATAGTTCTCAACCAGGGGTGTTGAAAATGGAAGCAAGTAGGTGGCTAGAAGTTAAGCATGGTTGTGATGCAATAATCAATAGAAGAAAATGGTGATGTAGCACTAATAAGTAGCGAGACAAAAATACTAATAAAGTGTGACCATTTAAACAAAATAAATGGTGGGAACCCCCTCTGTGAAGGCTTGAACCGAAGGTATAGTGCTGACAGTATGGACGGTTAATAATGAAAAAAGGAAAATGAAGGGAAAAACCTATCCCTATATGATAGGTTAGAGACATGTACCTCAATTTCAAAAGATGTCTCGATGTAAAAAATGTCCCTAGAATCCTGTCAACACATGAAAACTAGATTCCAAAGTCAAAATGCATAGTGAAATACAAAAAAAATTATTTTTGGATTTTTTTGGTTATGATATACACAAAACAAAAGGCACTCACACCACCCACCTATGTACAAGGAACTACACATCTTGATAATTTATTCCAAGTAGATCCCATTGTTAGGCTCATGCCAAGAATGTTTTTCACAATCAAGCAACTCCTGATCCATTATTGGCATCATATGGCTAACCATGTCAGGGCCATGCCACATAGGAACAAATATATGTGGTCGAAGATACTCATCATGAGTGGATTTGTGAGCTATGGAAGCTCCTTGATGTGATCCATAAAGACATGAGGGAAGTGAAAAAAATAGATCTTTAATGGAAGAGGTAGTAGATAATTCACTCTCAAGTTTTGAAAAAGTTGACCGAGATGAAAAAGGGTCGAGATTGGGAGGTCGACTAGATGTCTTGGCCAATGCCCCTCAGTTTCAAATCAAAACTCATTTTGTTAACTCTCTTCAGTTATGAATTGGGGAGGAGGAAGGTGTGATTATACTCATCCTATATGATCTTATGAATGGAATCCATGACTTTTGAGATGGCCTCTTCTGAAGAAAACTTAGTATCTAGGAAATCATGTGAACTGAAACAGTCAAACACGTGTATGGGCAGAGAAGGTTGATCACACTCCACACCAATATTGATTTGTTGACCAATATCAATAGATGTAGATGGGATTGTCGGATCGAAAATCTTGACTATGGTGAGCGAGATAGATGCTCCATCTGAGTCAACGTCCTCAGTATGAGGTACCGGACAAGGATCAACTGACTTAAGGGATTTAACGATATATGAGGAAATCATGTTTATAGGAGAGATATGGGTAGTGTATGGTGTAGTAAGGGGAAATAAACCCATAAGAAAAGGATATTTAAACATACCTATATCGATAATTTTATACCCCTGGAAGAATCACCTATAAAAGGAATCTTGGTGCTAGGATTAGCTCGTAAGTTGGGTGTGTAATAGTCGAGTTGGTCGATGGTAACTATCTTTCCTTGATGTGGAAAATGTATGAAACAAAATGAAGTGGATGAAATAGCCTCCATTTCATAGAACCAAGTGCGAACCAAGATCCAATTATATTAGAGTGCGATGTCCACCACTTTGAATTTTACAGAGACAATATTTCCCCCAAGCTCAATGGATAAGGAGGTTATAATTTCGTGAGGTTTGAAATAATTTCCATCAAAATATTTTAGGATGGTTTGATTTGTGGTGAGTTGAGGAGAACCAATGGCTTCCGAACATGAAAAATAAATAATGAAAATGGTCGCTCCTTTGTCGATCACCGTATGAAATATATTCATGTTCAAACAACCAACTCTGATTTTCAATGCCTAGGAGAGATCTTCCACTATATTATAGTGTTGGGTTACTCAGGCATTCGGATTATGGGTAATCTATAAAAGTACCCCTTTTGGAGGGAAGAATGCATATTCAAAAGTTGGTTTCTCTAAAGTGAGAGGGTGATTGGGTGGTGTAGTCGATGGAGGATCCTTGGATGATGGTTCCCCTTCTTGAGAGTCATAGTTCTTCACTTTGGTGGATAGTTCCACGGTTGATTTAACCATCATAATATTTGCAGTTGAAGACTCTTCATTTCCCCTGGGTGGAGGTGCAGGAACTTGTGTGACCATTTTCTATTGGAGGTGGAAAGGATTTGTTAATATTGTTGATCGGGAAGGATATCCCCCTCACTCGAGGTATTGATGAACTTCGAAAAGCCGAGGACATTCTTTGGTGAAGTGGTCCTCCTTACACACCATGCAAGGATATTTTAGCTTTCGTTTATTTTTGTCTCCAACTTTGGGGTCTTGGGTTTATTGACCCTTCTACTTGAAAGAATTTTTCTTGCTATTATTTTTTTTCTTGTTCCCTTCAGATTGTTGAGGGTTCTATGATGTATTGGACTACACCATGTTTACCTCTGAGGTCTGGGTAGGGGCCTGATTTGAATTGGTTGTGGGCGAAAAAGAGTTGGGATTGATATCTATGGTCAATTGATCAATTTTCCCAGTCAACGAGATAACTGTTGTAGAAGAGATAGGACCAACTATGCCATCAGCATGGGGTCTAGATGTTGGACAAGGGGTGTCATTTGATGTTCAAGGAGCATGTGGAATGAGTTCATATAGTGTCTCATACTATAAATAAATCAAGTCTAAGTGTTGATCATGATGAATTTCCTACTCCTCAGTTATAGCACCAGACATGGAAACATCTTTCACAATGGGGGGAAATAATGATTTTGTAAACCAATCAGCCAAAATTTGATCATGAATTGGGGCCTTAACGAGTCTTCTTCACTACCTACATTCATGAATCTGGCCCAAGATATGTGTGGTAGTGTTCAAACATAATGAATTCAAAATCTATGTCCTTGTTTCATATCGGATGGGTAATTGGAAATGTGTCAAAAACATTATTGTGAGAGATTTAAAGTTGTAGAAATTCAATGACAAAAATCAAGAAATTAATATTCTGTCATACACTTATAAACCTAGAGATAACTATCTTGCATGAACTCTGAAATGTATAAAACCCACATTCACAAATTACCATAAGAAGAAATACACTTTGCTAAGTAATTTATGCAGTGGAATAAACATAATGAACATCATTCAACCAACCATGAATAACTCAAAACTTTAGGCAATTCCAGGGAAAACCCCAATGTGGGGAAACCCAATGAGAGAGAGAGATTATATTATCCAACTTTAGGAAAGTACATATGAGCAACAATAACACATTTCCAACCAAGAGAAAAACCACTCACAACACAAAAATTGTCCCACCACAATCTGCCCTGAAATTCATGTCACAGTCTGTATAGTTGTACAGATTTGCTGAATATTGGCACCGCAAAATTTGTGCCAAAAAAAAAAAAATTACCCTCTTCCTGTATGACCAACCTCCTTCAGAAAACTTTGATAAAAACTACCTCGAAAAATGTTCCTTCACTTGCCTCAATTTTCATGCCAAAGTTTGTTGTTGTACGACCTGTACGGGTCTGTATAGTACAGCTTGTCCCAGTAAAAAATAGAAGCACACAAAATATAAATGTCTTCCTTGGGATTTTCACCATAGCTCTCTTGGGAAACATGCCTTCCTTACTAGCCTCTTTCCTCTCTCAAGATTACTCAGAAAGTCTCTCAGTCACCTTCTCTCAATGTGTCTTGCACACTACCCAATGCATTCTTTTATAAAATCTAAAGATGACCTTTTCCTTCCAAAGTGTCTTTTCACCTTCCCCAACCCTAAATCCAAAGGCAAAGATCTAATATTTCCTTTACAAGATCAAGGGCCATGATTCATTCCCTCCAAAATAAATCACTTAAAATATTAAAGTACATTTCTCTTTATTACATAAGTGCACTTTATGAAATAATGTCACTTTAATATTAGAAGGTACAATTCATTAAAAAAAATCACTTTGATAAAAGAACCAGTTTATCACAACTTTATAAAAAACCATTACAAAGTTAAGTTCCTAGTAGTGTCAACATACGGTAACATTTGCATACAAGAAAAAACATGCGGAGTACCTCCCGAGCTAAAAATCTAACACTCCCTCTTATCTAGGGATGTACTCTCTGCCATATCCATTTATATGGTCCCATCACACTATACTCAGTAGGAGCTCCCTCTGAAATTGGAGCTATCTTCAACACCTGAACATAACTCAAATTAGAAGATCTTCTCCTGACAGCTACTCGGAACCTTGAGCTCCTTTGAGAATCCACTCCACCTTGAGCATTGGTTCGACAACACCAATTGAGCCTCATGTTGGTGCTCGGAAGAGAATCTCTCTCTTCTCTCAAAATTCAAGACTGAATCCTTGGGCCCACCACAGTCTCAGGAGCCTCCTCATGGTCCTCATCTGATGTTGAATCATACACTGAAGGTTATCCTCACAGCATATACAACCTGTCCACCCGATCACCGATCAGTTGTAGTTCCATCGGGTCCACTCCCTCCCTATATATAAATGCATGTTCCCTCTTGAAAAATGTACAATATCCTACATCCTCCAAGGTTTAGAATGAGAGAAATTTAACCCTCAACCCTAGAACACAGAGAAATCCATCAATCTCCAAGAATCCTCCATACTCGAGTCGAAATCTAACCCTTCCAACTCCACGTACAACTCATGACATACCACCTTAATTTACCACCTGTCAGTCAGGACGTATCTATGTGATAATTAGGAATATGCACCAGATTATCGTCCTATTGCAAGAGGCTCCACTATCCATAATCCATCTGATATCACCTATAAATCCTCTGCTACCAACACTGGAAACTAGGGTAACCAAAGAAAATTCTCTACCATACTTGGAAGAAAAGTCCCTCATGGTTTTTGTAGCAGTTGTCTCAAGCCCCTGCGGTTCCTTCTTCTTCTTATTCCTCTCAAGACAATGAGAAGCAAGATACCCCAAATGATTACAACACTAACATATGACTTTACTCAAGCCCCTCCTGGAACTTCCTTTATTCTTTATCTCTGCAGTAAGAGCAACATTCTCATTAAATCCATCTATCTTTTGTCCACTACTCTGAGATTTTTCCCAGATCTCCTCCTGAGTAAAATCATCACACATTCTACTCCAAACTGGAATATGCTCACTACCCACCACACACTTCATGAAGACTTCTCATTCCTTGGTGAATCCTTTCAAGGCTATCCTAACCAACTTTGAATCCGATATGACCTCCCCAAATGTTGCCAAATCATCTTTCACTTGAGATACTTGGGTAAGATAAGAACAAACACTCTCCTCCTTACCCATCATGGTATCATGCAGCTTATTCTTCAAGGCCATCTTCTGGTTTTCATTCTTAGCCTCAAATAATTTCTTAAGTGCATCCCACATCTCTTTGGTTGTCTTCTTCTTATCCAAGTGTGGGATAAGGTAATCCTTCACCCCATCCAGAATAATACTTTGAGCTTTGGCCTCCTTGACCTCATGCAAATCCAAATCAACAGGATCGGTTGTGGGAACCACAACAATAAAACTGAAATAGTTCCAAATCGTGTTCTCCTTGATAACAACTGACATCTGGACCTTCCACTGCAAATAGTTGGAAATGCCATCCAACTAATCCTCAAATATAATGCATGCATCCATATTCCCTGTCACAACTAAAGGAAAAAAATCACAAATTCCCCCCCCTTCAAACTTGCCCAAAAATCTCACTGCTCACTGTCACTCAGAGCCCAGGCTCTGATACCATGTAGAAATTCAATGACAAAAATTAGCAAGCTAATATTTTGTCATACACTTAAAAACATAGAGATAATTGTCTTGCATGAACTCTGAAATGTATAAAACCCACATTCAGAAATTACCATAAGAAGAAATACACATTGCTAAGTAATTTATGTAGTGGAATAAACACAATGAACATCATTCAACCAACCATGAATAACTCAGAAATTTAGGCAATGTCAGGGAAAACCCCAATGTGTGGAAACCCAATGAGAGAGAGAGATTCTATTATTCATCTTTAGGAAAGTACATATCAACAAAAATAACACATTTCTGGCCAAGAGAAAAACCACTTACAACACACAAACTGTCCCACCACAATACGCCTTAAAATTTGTGTCACAGCCTGTACAACTGTACGGATTTGATGAATATTGACACCTCAAAATTTGTGCCTGAAATAGAATGATGTACCCTCTTCTTGTATCGTTGACCTCCTTCAGAAAAATCTAATAAAAACTTCCTCAAAAAATATTCCTTCATGTGCCTCGATTTTTGTGCCAAAGTTTGTTGTTGTACGACCTGTATAGATACATACAATACAACTTGTCCTAGAAAAACACAGCAACACACAAAAAAGAAATGTCTTCTTTGGGATTTTTTCCCTATATATCTTGGGAAATGTGCCCTCCTTGATGCCCTCTTTCCTCTCTCAAGCTTACTTAGAAAATCTCTTAATCTCCTTCTCTCAATGTGTCTTTCACACTACCCAATGCATTCTTTTATAAAATCTAAAGATGACCTTTTCCCTCCAAAGTTCCTTTTCACCTTCCCAAACCCTAAATCCAAAGACCAAGATCTAATCTTTCCTTTACAGTATCAAGGGCCATGATTCATTCCCTCCAAAATAAATCACTTAAAATATTAAAGTACATTTCACTTTATAACATAAGTGCACTTTATGAAATAAAGTCACTTTAATATTAGAAGGTACACTTCATTAAAAAAATCACTTTAATAAAAGAACCACTTTATCACAACTTTATAAAAACTCATTACAAAGTTAAGTGCCTAGTAGTGTCAACATAAGGTAACATCAGCATACAAGACAAAACATGTGGAGTACCTCATGATCTAAAAAGCTATCAAAAGTTGTTAATTGAAGCGGTTGGTAACTCGATGAAACACTTAAAGGAATTTCCAGTTAGGGTGCGAGGGAAAATATGTAAACAAATGTTGTCATCCAATAGAGAGTTAGAGAAACACCACAAATCATAAGTTGTAATATGTGTGGTGGGGTATTCTCCCGTATTTCCATCAAATTTTGGGATGTCTTCTGAAATTTTGACCGGAACCAATGGCCAAGTGGGATTGTGCATTATGGGATCCTTCATCAATATGTTTTAGGACTCACAACTATCTATTGTTCTCGATATACAACAAGATATTCAATTTTAAGATTCCAAAGCTCAAAATTATGGTCATTGAATTTTTCTGTCTCTATCCTCGAACTGCTTTCCATTCTTTCAATCACAACTTTAAAGATCTATGAATTACAACTCCCACTAGACCTAGGTTTAGCTTAGGTCCAAGATCTACTTAACCTTGCTTTGATACAACTTGTATAGAGAAACATATATGCACTATAATGCCACTTGTATTAGAATGGATAAGAAGTTCTTTGATACCATCTTTAAGGAAATAAATAACCACAATAAACCAACCAGGAAAGAGAAGATAGATTTAAGCAAAAAATAAATGAAAAACACACTAAGTACATAGAGATTTTACCCTAGAAACCCTTAAGAAGGAAAACCAACATTCCTTGAGTTTCTTGCACCCTTGTTTTCTTATTCATTTTTTAAATATAGAGTTGCATGACTAGCCTCCGTCTACACCTAAAATGCAATCACCATCATAGTCTCTTACTTTATAGAAGAACAACCCTGCAACCAATTCAGATTACATGTGCATGACCAACAACCTCCACATAAACATTATCTTTTACAGTAGTACAACATGTCTTATTTATAGGCCTTACCACATGAAAAACCATATATCACGTCACCCAAAAGTAGTTATATATTGATCCAGATTATATTGAGAACAAAATCAGATACAAATGAAAATATAGCAGAGGACACAAAAATATAGTGAAACCCAACTTCTATTAATGGATAACAGAGTAATGTAGAACAGAAATTGGCCATAATGGTGGTATCTTATCTATGAAGAGAAAGACACGTTGGCTACACCCATTTACAGTAATCATTACATCACACTCTATTCCATGATCAAAGGACCTACTTCACCTTGATTATATATGAGAGTGAGAGGAGAATAATTCCCATGATGCATGTGGGATGAATTGGTATAAGTTTGCAAAATGTCATAGGAATATAAAACACTAGGAATTTCCTAGAAGTCACCCATCCCAACACTACTCTATCCCAA
>SNQJ01S0072475.1:41742-53642 GCA_010110895.2 Picea sitchensis
AAGCCGACATAAATAAAATAACATTACTAATCTAAATCACAACTAATGGCCTAAATCCGACATAAATAAAATAACATTACTAATCTAATATGCCCCAAATATGTGGTTATGAGCCAATATTACGGCTTAACACACCTTGCAGATGTTCACTGCACTCCTTGCAGGAATTCTCAGGAAGAGAAACAATTGAAACTCATTCTTCTCCTCTGTCAGACTTCATACATTCAACATGAAATCATACACACAACACAACATTTAAATAAATGCATAACAGAGGAACAAATCAACTGTAAACATACCATTCAACAAATGTAAACAGTAAGCATCATAACACCATGAAAGTTGAGTCAAAGCTTCATATATTAACTCAAGTTCTCCTGTACATGGGTTCTTCTCTACAACTCTCTGCTACAGCTCTACATCTTATGAACTCTAAATGATCATCCAAAATTACAATGATACAAGGGTGAGGGTGTCTATATTCGTTTTCCCTCTTACGCTTCTAAACGGTCTAATCTATTAAATTAAATCTACCTACTTTACATTAACAGACTTAAATGCCTATTACATCTGACAGATGAGAGTAATTTCTCCAGATCTGTTCATATCTCCAAGACATAAATGTAATTATGCTTCTCCTAGCTATTACATTAATGCTTTAGAATTCAAAATTCAAAACGTTTTCATAAAAACGTGACCCTTTTTCATCTGCGCGTCCAGTTGTTCCTTTGGCTAGGTGTGTGCTTTGGCTTTGTACGATGCTCCTACATCATACTCCCTTGCTTGAAAATTTTCATGAACTCTTGTTCATGAGCTCCTGCATGGTCTGTCCATGCTTTTGAATTGTTTCTTCATCCTCCCAACTGGCATCTTCCACTGGATGTCCCTTCCACCTGACCAAGTATTCAAAATACTACTTTCTCTTGGTCTTTCTACTAATCCTCTTGTCAATTATGCCTTCCATCTGTGGCTTTTAGCTACAGGCACTTGCTTTGTCCATTGAAATTTTCTTGCTCATCCTCTGTTCCTGCTTTCCCAAATCTGTAAGGGTATAAATCCGCGACATTGAATATCGGTGAGATTCCGACCCTATCGGGTAATTCAATCTCATATGCGTTTGCCCCAAATTTCCTTATGACCTTGCATGGTCCAATCTTTTTCATCTTTAGCTTGTTATACGTTCCCCTTGGGAACCTCTCCTTCCTCAGATGCATAAGAATCAGATCACCAACTTCAAATTGAAGTTCTCGCCTGTGTTGATCTGCTCTCCGCTTGTATTCTTGACTTGAACTCTGCAATCGCTCCTTGATTCGGCTATGAAGCTCCTTCATTCCTTCTACAAATTCCTCTGCACTAGCACTCCTGAATTCATTTTGTTCCGAATCTTTCAATTCAGAAACTCCCCTTGGTTGCATTCCATACACAATTTGGAAAGGACTCTGCCCTATGCTTCTATTGAGTGAATCATTGTAAGTGAACTCCGCCTATGGCAAAATGTGATCCCATTGATTGTGGTGTTCAGTCACTAATCTCCTCAGGAAATATCCCAAGCTCCTATTTACGACCTCTATCTGCCCATCCGTCTAAGGATGATATGCTGATATAAAAGACAAACTTGTCCCCAATTTCTTCCATAAAGTCCTCCAGAAATGTCCCACGAACTTGGTATCTTAATCAGAAATGATACTGCTTGGCAAGCCATGAAATCTGACGACTTCCTTGAAAAATAGGTTCGCAATATGAGTTGCGTCGCTGGTTTTCTGGCATGGTATGAAATGTACCATTTTTGAAAATATTTCGACTACCACAAAGATCGAATCATATCCTCTCTGTGTCCTTGGCAGTCCCAATACAAAATCCATGCTCACTACATCCCATGGCCTTTCAGGTATGGGTAATGGTTGGTATAACCCTGTGTTCTGCCTCTTTCCTTTCGTGTGCTGACAAATTCTGCACCTGTCCACAAATTTCTTGACATCTGTTCTTATCCCTAGCTAAAAATATGAGCCATTCAACTTTGAGAATGTATTGTCATGACCGAAATGTCCGACCAATCCTCCACTGTGTTTTTCCTTCAGCAAATTCTCCCTCATGCATCATTTTGGAATACATAGATGATTTCCCTTGAACAATAATCCATCTTGGATCCAGCAAATTCTCCCTCATGCAGCATTTTGGAATACATAGATGATTTCCCTTGAACAATAATCCATCTTGGATCATGTATTCATTCCATTGGCTTATGTCCCTAAGAATTGGATTCTCAGATGCCTCATATTCCTCCTTGAAGTTTGGATCATCCCTATACATTTATTTATGGTTATTAAAACCCAAAGTCTTGACTCTGAATTCCTGCATAAGAAAAAATTTCCTGCTCAAAGCATCAACAACTTTGTTAGCAGTTCCAGAAATATGCTTAATCACAAAAGTAAAATTATGCATGTATTCAACCCATTTAGCATGTATTTGGTTCAACTTCTTCTGTCGAGTCACGAACTGTAAAGCATGATTATCGTTGTACAAAACAAGCTCCTTGGGAACCAAATAATGTCTTCATTTCTTCAGCGCTTGTATGACTGTATATAATTCTTTGTCATATGTGGAGTACTTAATCTTCGCTTCATTCAGTTTTTCACTGAAATATGTGATCGTCCTGTCATCTTGGCTCAATACTGCTCCAATTGCAAATCCACTTGCATCACACCTGACCTGGAATGTCTTGCTAAAATTCGACAAAACCAGAATTGGTTGCTCAGTGATCTTCTTCTTCAACAGATTGAAACTCTTCTCTGCTTCCTCTGTCTAGTGAAAATATTTATGTCTTTTCTTCACCATATCCATCATTGGTGCACTAATTCCATTAAAGTTTCGGATGAATTTTCTGTAGAAGCTAGCCAAACCATGGAAGCTTCGAACTTCAAACACACTCTTCGGCGATAGCCAATTCTTAATCACCTTTATCTTTTTCAAATCCATCTTCAGTTCATTTGCAGAGATAAAAAAACCCAAATAAATGAGTTTTGTCCTCATAAATGACAATTTCTTCATATTGATCAGCAATTTCTCCTGCTATAATCTCCTCATTATTGCAGCTAAATGCTTTAAGTGTTCTGCTTTTGTTTTGCTAAAAATTAATATTTCATCAAGATATACAATGATGAATTTCCCAATGAAATCCTTCGGGACTTTGTTCATCAACCTCATGAAAGTACTGGGCACATTCATTAAGCCAAATGGCATGACAAGCCATTCATATATCCCTTCATTCGTCTTGAATGTTGTCTTCCATTCATCACCTTCTCTCATTCTAATTTTATGATACCCGCTTTTCAAATCAATCTTTGAAAAAAATATTGCTCCACTCAAGTAATCCATCAAGTCGTCCATCCTTGGCAATGGAAATCTATATCTGATGGTAATCTTATTGATTTTCCTTGAGTCTGTACACATTCTCTAGCCTCCATCTTTCTTTGGGCTGAGCACTTTCGGAACAACGCATGGACTCAAGCTTTCTCAAATCAATCCCTTATCCATTAAGTCTTGGACCTGTCTCTTAACTTCTTCATTTTCCTGTGGCATCAACCTATACGTGGCTTTGTTCAAAAAACTAGTTCCAAGTATAAGATCGATATGATGACTTATACTCCTGATAGGTGGCAACGAACAAGGTAGTTTGTCCACTACTATATCAGCAAATTCTTCCAGCAACTCCTAAATTTCTTCTTGTAGATAATCTATTCTCATACTGGTCAAAACAATTATGGGCTTCCTAACCACAATAAATTGTGTGTCTTCCTTCTTCTTAACCTCACTAAGAAGTTCCTTCCCACTCATAAGAAGTACAGTGTTGCTCGTCTCTTTTTTCACCTCTTGGTTCTTAATCGGTAGCAACATGTGAGTCCTACCATTTTTCTCCAGGGTGTATGTGTTCTTTCTCCCATCACGAGCTATGTTTCTGTCATATTTCCATGGTATACACAACAATAGATGACAAACATCCATGGGAATGACATCACATAATATTTCATCTTTATATCCTCCTATTTTAAATTCAACTAAACACTGTTTAGTGACATTTACCTGATGTTCTTTTTGTAGCCACAAAACTATGTATGGGCTTGGATGTACAACAATCTCCATCTCCAGCTTTTCTACCATCTCTATAGATATGATATTGTCTATGCTACCTCTGTCCACTATGACCTTGCATACTATATTCTTAGTTTTGTAAGCAGTCCTAAATAGACTGTTACTTTGGGCTAGGTTCTCTTCCTCCTTCTCTGGCTTCAAGAGAACTTTCCTGATCATCAAAGATATTCCACCCTCAGTGTCTTCTGCCTCAAGATTCCTTCCTTGAGCTTCGGAAATGTGAGTTTCACCACCATCTTTCTTCTTATCTGGACACTCATAGGATTTATGTCCGATTTTTCCACAGACAAAGCATTTCACTTCACCTCCTCTACCTCTTCCTCTTCCTCTGGCTCAAGGAAAAGTATTTCTATCAGCATATTGCCTTCCTTGTGAGCTTCATCCTCTCTCAGGTTGAGTTTGAGGTTTCTTTCCCTCTTCTTTAGGTCTCTGAGTTTTGTCTTGGGCAATTGTTTTTCCTCTGGCTTGACTTCTACCTCAGCCTCTTTGACCTTGCTTCTGGCTCAGCTTCTCTTCATCTTTCAGTGCTATTTGATAAGCATCTTCCACATTTCAAATGGTCACCATGCTCATCTCATCTTGAATGTCATATCCCAGACTATTCATGTACCTGGAAACTTTTTCATCATCGCCTTCCCGATGACCTGCTCTGATGTTTATCCTGTAGAATTCTTCAGTGTATTCTTTCACTGACATCAACTTTTGTCTCAAATTCTACATCCTCTAAAACAGAGTGATTTGATAATCCCTACGTATGAATTTGGCTTTCATCTTTACAACCATTCTATCCCAACTTTTGATTTTCTGCTTTCCCTTGCAGTGTCTGTTAGCCTACAGTTCATCCCACCATAGTGTTGCATGCCCTTTAAGTCTGGTAATAGCATGTTTGACCTTCTTATCTTCCTTGACATCCTCATAGTCGAAATATTTGTGTAGATCTCTAATCCAGTCTAGAAGTTCTTCAACATCCAAGTTTCCCTCATACACTAGAATGTCCATTTTTTCTCTAGCACCTATCCTTGCAATAGCCCTGAATAGGCATTCATTTGCAGCATCTTTGACTGCAAATTCTTCTCCTTCGTTTCCAGCTTCATTTTCACTTTTAGCCTCACTGATATCCCCAGCGTCGAATGTACACCTCTGTGATGTCTCCATAGCATCAAGCCTGGCATGTAACTCACGCATTTCTCTTTCCACTGCTGGATCAGGCATTGGCCTATCTCTTCTTCTCGGTGGCATGGCTGGAAATTTTTTCTCTTTTCTCTCTACTACAGAAGGAAAGAATTTTTTCTAGGCTTTAATACCACAATTGACGCACACCCTGACCCTCTGTCTAAGATCTACACAGGATCGTTCTAATTTCTCCTTGAGCCGAAGCATCTCCCTCAGATCCCTATTAGAACCTCGAATTACACAATCCACAGGTTCTTTGTGAAAACCCACCCTGCACAACTTAACACCAGGCACGAGCCTTACGTCTCCATGTGACCACAAGCCGGGCCTTAGTTCAAGCGCCTTTAATGACACGCTATCTCGCAAGTTTTTGAATTGAAGACCCTCGACTCCAAACTTTCGATACCCGAGATGCGATACGGGTATGTCTCCTTCCTTTCTATCCCTCTACAAGCAACCACTAGCTAGGGCCTAACTCTAGCACCCATCGCAACTCGCAACTTCATGAGTTGGAGTGTTGAGCCCTCATGCTCCTCCTTTGTGAATCCCCGAGACACGATAAGTCAACAATGGGTTGACTCCTTCCCAGGCGATGCATGTCCACCACCTGTCACCTTCTTCCATCTTTTTTGTGTGCTCTATGTTTGTGCCACTTGTCAACCACATGGTCCCCACCTAATGGAGATGAAGCATGTTCACCCGAGCCCTCAGCGCTCATCACTTCGCTACTTCGCAGTCGAAAAGAAATTCTTCCAACCACCAAACTCCCAATATGCGATACCCCATGAAGGTTCTGATCCAACGGTTCTCCCATGATTTGGATCCAATGGATTGGATCTCCTTCCCTGCTCCTCGCAACTCGAAACTTCGCGAAACCAAGAAATTTTGGTCTTCCCTCCAAACTCACAAACCCCAAGTTTCACGAAATGATCCAACGACGTGGGTCGAAATGAGATCAATGACTCATATCGAACCATGATCAACAGTTCACGTCGATTCTTGATATTAGGGTGGTGGATTCATCCAATTCCTAACCACCTTAAAGCTCCTCTGGATCCTACGTTCCTCGCAATTTTGCGAGCTCTATACGGAGAATTCTGACCGCCCGATTCACTCCTCAATGGCTTCTGCCCAACGACTGAGTGTTCTCCCTCCTAAACTTAATTTCTATGCGACAATTTTGATCTTCGTCTCCCTTTGAACACTTCAAAGGTGTTATCCTTCCTAAGCTTTCACTTGTAAACTCAAGCTTCCCAAAAGGATCCCTGCTCGCACTCCTTGTGGCAAACTTTAAAATAACCTCTGGTTATTTGAGTCTTCGGCCCTGTGCACTCTTTGCAATAGTAGTTCTTCAACTTTCCCCTAAGTTGATAAGATCTAAGACTTCCACCAGCCTGTGCACACCTTGCACGACTCTATGCTTCTCCTGCACTTCTGCTGGTATGAGAACAATGATATCTCTCCTGAGCTTTCTGAGATAAAATGCAGACCCTCGTCAACGCACACCTTGCAGATGTTCACTACACTCCTTGCAGGAATTCTCAGGAAGAGAAACAATTGAAACTCATTCTTCTCCTCTATCAGACTTCATACATTCAACATGAAATCATACACACAACCAACATTGAAATAAATTCATAACAGAGGAACAAATCAACTGTAAACATACCATTCAACAAATGTAAAAAATAAGCATCATAACACCATGAAAGTTGATTCAAAGCTTCATATATTAACTCAAGTGCTCATGTACATGGGTTCTTCTCTACAGCTCTTTGCTACAGCTCTACAATTTATGAATTCTGAATGATCATCCAAAATTACAATGATACAAGGGTGAGGGTGTTTATATCTGTTTTCCCTCCTACACTTCTAAATGGTCTAATCTATTAAATTAAATCTACCTACTTTACATTAATAGACTTAAATTCCTATTACAACCGACAGATGAGAGTAATTTCTCTAGATCTGTTCTTATCTCCAAGACATAAACGTAAGTACACTTCTCCTAGCTATTACATTAATGCTTCAAATTTCAAAATTCAAAACATTTTCATAAAAACGTGCCCCTTTTTCATCTGCACGTCCAGTTGTTCCTTTGGCTAGGTGCATGCTTTGGCTTTGTACGATGATCCTGCATCACCTCTCAAGGTGGTCTGAAAATCAACTATTTTTTTAGCATCTAAGGTCCCTTGAGACCACTAGATAGCCTCACAAAGGAACCAATGTTGTTCAACATCCTCATCCCCTTTACCCCAGAATTATGGGTATCAGGTGATGGATATGGAGTGTTGAAGTGTCGTGGGAGGACTTGGGGACCCTATCAATAGATATCCTAAAGTTCATGATTGTGATAACACTAAAAAACTTTCTATTCTACTATTATTGCTACCACTTGAACTAGTTGAACTAGAATGAGGAGAAATAAGAGAAATTATGGGAGAGTTTATTGTATAATTTACCAGATTGGAATATTGCACTAAGGGACTGGGTGATCCAAGGCTAGTTCATGTGTCTTTGGGATGGGATTATGTAGCCTAGGAGGTCGCATTAGGAGGCCACATCATATCAGGTCCTTTCACATCTCCAGGTGTTGTAGGAGTTGGTTCTCCTGTAACTTCTGCAGAAGTCACAGTTAAGTCTTGTTCATCTATGGTCACTCTAATATTGATTATTTATAATTATTTTTCTTCACCTTGATGACTTTCTCTAGAACTCTCACATTTCTCTCTGAATATCTTCTTTACCCATCGAATATCCAGCCTCCACACATCTGCAATTCTCTCAACTTCTCTAACTCTACTTTATAACTCTTCTCTAGGTTGATATACTTCCATGACTAATCCAACCTCTTCATCAAATTTCACATGTGTTCTCACCACCTCTTTTCAATAACCACAGCCCTTTTCTGAGCCTACTTGTCTCTGGAACTCTTCTCACAAATACCCCCTATATCTCAAGAATTTCCATATCCTAGCTCATGGATCCTCACTTAAATCACCCGCCCCTCGTGAACAAGAGTTTTACGCTGCCATTTTAGCTAAAGGAACCAGCATCATTCCTTCTTCGACCAACAATATCTTCATCCACAACGGAATTTCTCTCATTAATCTCCCTCGAGATCCCTCATAAAATATTGCTTCTGCCTTTCAGAATGACTAGTGATTTCTGCGGAAAATTCAATGATGGATCCTTCCAGGGTAGTTTGGACCCATAAGTCCACAGCTCGACAAATCTGGTGATCTAACTTATGAAGAGTAGTGAGTCTCTCAATCATCTAATTAAATATTTTCTTGATGCAATCTTTAAATTATGTCGCTTCTTGTAACCGATTGAGTTTTTGGTAGACCTACTCTAGGAATCGGGTCCAGAATATCTCATATTGATCACTGGCTGGTTCTGAATAGAAAATTGTGTCCTTAACATCCCTTGAACTTTTATGTTGTAACTTAGTTTCTTGGAATATAAACTTGTCACACTTTCTTTCCCACCATCTTTCAATGTCATATTTAAATATGTGATGTTGCATCCTCTGAAAACTTGCTCAAAATTCAAGTCCCAGCAATGAAACCATTTGTTGGTGTAAAATTGGAGACCATGGTTATCAGAGGTTACCAACAAAGGTATCGTTTTAGTCTAGTTTTTTTGGCATATTCAAACTTTTGCAAGGGAAGGAGGTATGACCCTAAGCGCAGCTGAGACTTTGTGCGATAAAGTGAATTACAGAGGACACATCATCAGATCTAGCACATCATAGCACAACTCCATACTTAAGTTTAAAGTGATCATAGCATCATAAGCCTTAGATCGATAAATACTGTGAATGGCCTATGTTGGAAAACGTTAAAGTAAACACACACATTACAAAAGTTGTTAAAACAATAATGAAATTAGTAATTGCAGCACACGACCTGTCCCAGAAAAACACAGCAGCACACAAAAAATAAATGTCTTCCTTGGGATTTTTTTCCCTACATATCTTGGGAAACGTGCCCTCCTTGATGCCCTCTTTCCTCTCTCAAGCTTATTTAGAAAATCTCTCAATGTGTCTTTCACACTACCCAATGCATTCTTTTGTAAAATCTGAAGATGACCTTTTCCCTCCAAAGTGTCTTTTCACCTTCCCAAACCCTAAATCCAAAGACCAAGATCTAATATTTCCTTTACAGTATCAAGGGCCATGATTCATTCCCTCAAAAATAAATCACTTAAAATATTAAAGTACATTTCACTTCATAACATAAGTGCACTTTATGAAATAAAGTCACTTTAATATTAGAAGGTACACTTCATTAAAAAAATCACTTTAATAAAAGAACCACTTTATCACAACTTTATAAAAACTCGTTAGAAAGTTAAGTGCCTAGTAGTGTCAACATAAGGTAACATCGACATACAATACAAAACATGTGGAGTACCTCCTGATCTAAAACGATAACAAAACTTGTTAAATGAAGCGGTTGGTAACTTGATGAAACACTTAAAAGGAATTTCCAATTAGGGTGCAAGGGAAAATATGTAAACAAATGTTGTCATCCAATAGAGAGTTAGAGAAACACCATAGATCATAGGTTGTAATATGTGTGGTGGGGTATTCTCCCATATTTCCATCAAATTTTGGGATGTCTTCTGAAATTTTGACTGGAACTAGTGGCCAAGTGGGATTGTGCATTATGGGATCCTTCATCAATATGTTTCAGGACTCACAACTATCTGTTGTTCTCGATATACAACAAGATATTCAATTTTAAGATTCCAAAGCTCAAAATTATGGTCATTGAATTTTTCTATCTCTATCCTCGAACCGCTTTCCATTCTTTCAATCACAACTTTAAAGATCTATGAATTACAAATCCCACTAGACCTAGGTTTAGCTTAGATCCAAGATCTACTTAACCTTGCTTTCTTACAACTTGTATAGAGAAACATATATGCACTATAATACCGCTTGTATCAAAATGGATAAGATGTTCTTTGATACCATCTTTAAGGAAATAAATACCCACACTAAACCAACCAGGAAAGAGAAGATAGATTTAAGCAAAAAATAAATGAAAAACACACAAGTACATAGAGATTTTACCCTAGAAACCCCTAAGAGGGAAAACCAAAATTCCTTGAGTTTCTTGCACCCTTGTTTTCTTATTCATTTTTTAAATATAGATTTGCATGACTAACCTCTTTCTACACCTAAAATGCAATCACCATCATAGTCTCTTACTTTATAGAAGAACAACCCTGCAACCAATTCATCTTACATGTGCATGACCAACAACCTTCATATAAACATTATCTTTTACAGTAGTACACCATGCCTTATTTATAGGCTTTACCACATGAAAAACCATATATCACGTCACCCAAAAGTAGTTATAGATTGATCCAGATTATATTGAGAATGAAATCAGATACAAACGAAAATATAGCAAAGGACACAAAAATATAGTGAAACCCAACTTCTATTAATGGATAACAAAGTAATGTAGAACAGAAATTGGCCATAATCGTGGTAGCTTATCTGTAAAGAGAAAGACACGTTGGCTACACCCATTTTCAATAATCATTACATCAAACTCTATTCCATGATCAAAGGACCTACTTCACCTTGATTATATATGAGAGTGAGAGGAGAATAATTCCCATGATGCATGTGGGATGAATTGGTATAAGTTTGAAAAATGTCATAGGAATATAAAACACTAGGACTTTGCTGGAAGTCACCCATCCTAGCACTAATCTATCCCAAGCGTGCTTAATTGTGGAGTTCTAATGGGATATGATGCCTTAACGTTGTACACATGTACATAAGACCGGTAGGAAATCATTACATTATGGTTGTATTTCACAAATTAAGATGGAATTACGTTAGATTATCCATCAAAAGGGTGAATATCATGGTTTATAAAAACCTTAGGCTCAAAAATGTTGATTTAGTGGAAAAGGTGGATGGTCATTGAGATCCACCTGAATCAATCCTCCCTCATTAGGAAGTAATGGTCCCCATTGTTTCAATATCCCTCAAGAGATAGCTAAACATTTATTGAATCTGAACCTTGGTGAGTCACTTTCCTTGATGAAGTAGTTGTACTACTTGTACTTAGTGTTATCGCTCAATTTGTAGAATAGGTTTGGTAGCTTGGAGGTTGGACTCAAACTGGCATAACAGGAGATTCCCCACCCACTGTCACCTCGATGGGGAGCTCTTTCTATTCAGGGTGGCTAATCCCAAGGGAGACGTCCCTAGTAATCTGGGGTTCTGAAAGGTCTTAAGTTTTAAAGGATCAAGATGAGGGTTTCCTTTCACAGATTACTGCCAAAGAGATAGTCAAAGAGAAAGTATTCCACTGATAAGGGCACCTATTTGCGAGACAAGGCAAATAAAACTAAAACGTGCAGACAGTGGTTGATACTTCAAATTGTTAATGATTATCTTTAATGTATACACATGAGCATGAATAAATGTAAATATTGACGAAGTCAATGATTGCAATTAAAGCTAAGGCTTATAATATCACTTCCTCAATAAATACAAAAGATATGGCATTCAATATATAAAATCAAATCCTTGTATTATCACA
>SNQJ01S0072475.1:53692-66833 GCA_010110895.2 Picea sitchensis
CCTTGATTATATATGAGAGTGAGAGGAGAATAATTCCCATGATGCATGTGGGATGAATTGGTATAAGTTTGCAAAATGTCATAGGAATATAAAACACTAGGAATTTCCTAGAAGTCACCCATCCCAACACTACTCTATCCCAAGCATGCTTAACTGCGGAGTTATAATGGGATATGATGCATTAACATTGTACACATGTACATAAGACCAGTAGGAAATCATTACACTATGGTTGTATTTCACAAATTAAGATGAAATTACGTTAGATTATCCATCAAAAGGGTGAATATCATGGTTTATCAAAACCTTAGGCTCAAAAATGTTGATTTAGTGGAAAAGGTGGATGGTCACTGAGATCCACTTGAATCAGTCCTCCCTTGTTAGGAAGTAATGGTCCCCATTGTTTCAAGATCCCTCAAGAGATAGCTAAATGTTTATTGAATTTGAACCTTGGTGAGTCACTTTTCTTGTTGAAGTAGTTGTACTACTTGTACTTAGCACTAGCTCATTGAAGTTTTTCGTGAACCTATTGTTGGTGTTTCTAGATCTGTTCAACCAATCTAGTTGCATGAGCTACCCTGATCTAAGTGTGGGGGGACTATGTCGATGAAGATGCAGCATGAAGATCTATATCAATGGGGGATAATGGCTAGAACCCCAATAATATTTGAAAAGGGACATGGAAAATAGAGCTATGAAGAGATATTTTATAGCTATGTTTAACATATGGAATACTCTCATTCTCTAGAAGGGAGCATCTACAGATTGGCCCATTAGGCAAGGGAGCACCGGGAACCAAGTCAATGTAATTCTCAACTTGGTAGTGCAAATGCACTCCCATAGGTGAAAAATTATGTTTTTTCTCCTATAAAATATTGTCGACTTGCTTCTATTGTATAGAAAGGTCTTGGGTAGAGGCTGTGGTGGTCATAGTAACCTTATATTCACCTTATAATTGGATCATGAAGAGGGAAAATTTTTTTATCTGAGAGATTACTTTGTCACATTGTTTTTCCAAGATTAATGAAATGGAAGTAGTCATACCTACCTCTAGTATCCTATAGAGTTAATCCCCCGAAGTAACAATGACACTACAAAGCCAAGACTCATAAATAGTGTGATGTTTCCACATAGATGGTTGTCCTAAAATAACATCACAGACTTCAAGTGGGGAAACATCACAAAGTACAACATCTTTCAAGGGCTTGATGTTGTAGGATAGGTAGCACTGTTGGATGACGTGAAGGTATCGTCCCTAGCTCAAGAAACCAATGGTTTATGGTTGGGGGTGTGGCCTCATCAACAAATTGAATCTCTTGATTACCTTGGACAATATCATGTTCTTATAGATCCCACTATCAATAATGAAATGTAGTGGGGTCCCCTTCCCCCACATATAAGAATGAAAGAGGTGCTCCCACTCCTTAATATCTTCTGACTCATCTAGTTTTATCTTTGTAGTTGCGATGGTAGAACTAGGTTCTACATCGATGATTTGATTTCCCTATTCTGAATGAAATTTAGAGTTAGGGTCTAACTCCATTTCTTTAACCTCGACCAACAATGACTGTCTCAAGCAACATTCAATAGTGTTGTGCCAAGGTATTTTGTGGAACTGACACCACTTTTAAATGTCCTTGTTCAGCTTCCTCTTACCCTTCTTTTTTTGTGGCTTTGACTAGATGTCTTGAGGTTGGAGTTAATTTCTTTGTCCCTTGTTATGTGAGTTATGGCCACCTTTGACATGATTTTTTTGTTGTCTATTTGAAAACTTGAACTCTCACATATTTTTCTACTTAAATTTATGCTCAATTTTGACAACATATCGATAAGTAACTCTAGTGAGGATATGTCCAAGAAATGCATCACTATGTGGATATACCTATGTAGGACACTACGATACTCCAAAAACAGGTGTCCCTCAAAATATTGAATACCCATTTTTGAGCCAAGGGTATAGAATATGTTGGTATGCTCTAGCACTGGTTGGTCCCTCTCTCGACGTAGAGTTGTCCATCCCATATACTAGTCATTGTAGCTTCCAATAGGGTATAAATCCTCCTTGACGACATCCAAAAAGGTTTCCCAAGTGGTTTCTCTCCTAAATGGAATAGATTCATCCATGGTGTGCCTATCCTAGTATCCTTCCCACCAATATTTGACAAGGGGAATGGCTTTAAGGAGTGTTACTTTTCAAATAGGCCTCAACCACCATCAGTAGTCATTAAAGGATCTGAGAAAATTTGTCAACCATCTCATTCCTATGTCATGTGATGGATTCCTCAAGCGATATCTTGAAAGGAAATCCTACTCTGTCATCTCTCTTTTCTGCCTCCATGCGAGGTCACTTAGGCTAGCGAGAGTGGTCGTTCCCAAGCGAAATTATCTCAAGACCCAACTCTCTATACATTTACCTCATTAGGGACATGCATCGAGAAATAATGATCAAATTTCTCTGATACCACTAAACTAGATTATATTGATAAAAAAATGAGACATAAATGAAAATGTAGCATATAACACAGAAATACAGTGAAACCCAACTTCTATTAATGAATAACAAAATATTGTAGAACAAAAACTAGCTAGAATGGTGGTATATTATCGTTTAATAGAAAGATATGCCAACTATGCTTATTCGCAATAAGCATTACATCACACTCCATTGCATGCTCAAAGGACCTCCTTCACCTCAATTATATATGAGAGAGTGAGAGAAGAATAATTCCCATGATTCATGTGTGATAAATTGGTCTAAGTTTACAAAATTCTATAGGCATGTAAAACACTAGGACTTCTTGGGAGGTCACCCATCCCAGTACTACTCTAACCCAAGCACGCTTAACTATGGAGTTTTGATGGGATTTGGGGCATTAAAATTGTACACATGTACATAAGACCATTAGGAAATCATTACATGATGGTTGTAATTAACAAATGGAGATGGCATTACATTACATTCCCCATCAAAAGGGTGAATATTATGTCTTATCAAAACCATGGGCTCGTTTATGTAGTGGAAAAGGTGGATGGAAACCAAAATTTACATAGATCACAGAACCACATAAATGATTAGATGCAATCTCATGAATATCAATATTCTATTACACTTGACTACTACTCAATTACCATTTGACTACACAGCTGACCTCTAGTTGGTATTCAGTCAGTTTCCACTCGACCTCTTGTCAACCTCCTTTCACCTGATCTTTCGACTTCCTGTTCAACCACTTCAACCTTCAACTTTTCAATCAATTACTTAAAATTTTACTTAACCATTGACTCGACTTATCCATCAAATTGAACATTCACCTAGTTGATCCACCTCGACTATCCAATCGATTGACTATTGTTTCACTACAAAGAATATAACAACCCAATAGAGAAAAATGGGGAGGCATTATTAGGGACCTATTTTGAGAAAAAATGGAGCACATACTTTCACAATCATGGGACATGGTTCATATAAAACAAATCAAAGGACAATTCATCTGGTCAAACAAGAAGATTTTTCCAATTCATATTTCAATGAGGATAGATAGGTTCCTAGTGTACAATTATCTACTATTTCATAACAACATCGTCATATCCAAAATCATCTCGTTATCTACCTCGGATCACAATTACATCTCCTTTCTCATGAAATACTAACATGATTATGGGCCTCTTCCATTTTGGTTCAATCCTCTATGGATTCAAGACTCATTGGCCATGGATAAAGTTTTAGAGGCCTCAAAGATATAGATTACAAGTTTCCTTGTCTTCATTTGGGAGTAGAAGATGAATATGAATCATTGTATTATTTTTAGTCTATTTATATGCTTTCATAGTGGAAACAATTTGAGGAATCAACTTGTGGGGCCATTTTAGTGGCAGGTCCAAGTTTGGAACCTTTCATAGCGATTTCGAGGCATTAAATGGATGTTTTTTGGGTTTTGGTATCTGAAAATTATGCCCACGCCCTTATACATGTTCTACACTATGAGATATTTCCAATGGTGTATATTTTGCATGAATCAGAGTTCGTATGCAAAAGTTAGTTCTCTCACAAGTTGACCTACCCTGTTGACCAACATGGTACAAGATGATTCCACGTCAACCAAATTTACTCATGCATATGGGGGTAGCCATATATGTAACTTCAATAAGAGTATATAAGGTACAAAACCCTATCACAATTTAGATTTGAGGAAGTCAACAAAGTTATGATATTTAGACACATGGGCGTTAGTTAAGGTCAACTTTGGTCTAATGTGTCATTAGGTAAAAGTGTGTTTCTTAGTGTGTTTCTTTAGTATGCATTAGTATGCATTTGTATTAATAAAATCCAATTGTCATGATATGTTCTTTACATAGAGTGTTTTGACATATCATATTCTCCTCGATCGTAAGGACTACCTTGATATGTGGCTTAACACCCGATTGGTCCATCATCTCTATTTAAATAGCATGGAGGGTCATTTGTTGATGATCGATTGTGAGAATTTACTTAATATGTTATTTCTCTATTGGAATACCTATGTTGTCAGACATGGTATCATAGCTCATTTGAAGACTCACTCCCATTGTATATCGAGATCGTGAAGTCGTGTTGCATCATCTCTAGTTTCTCCAATTTGTGTACATTTCTAGGTTGAGAGGACTATTCCATTATGTCGAGAGTGCTCATTTAATTCAAGAATGATTTTTGTTTCACTCAATTTTGTTTTCCCCAAGATACAACCATTTAAGTCAAATACGGAGGTCTAAATCCTTAATACACCCCTTTAAATCTTTGCAAATTTCATATTTTGGTTTTATTTCGGTTTTGTATTTTTTATTTCCAGGTTGCTACTCTTTTCGACCTATGTATGCTCTATTTCCTGTGCCCTATGCAATCTCAATAAATAATAAATAGATCAGAAAGGGTTTTCTTGTCTACATATGCTCTTTGTCATGCACTCTATGTGATATCAATAAATCAGAAGTAGAGGAAAATTGTAATTTTGTGGGTAAGCTAACCGAGATCTAACCCTTGTTGTCATCGAGAGGAGAAATTGTTTTCTTCTGTGAAAATATTTTTTAATGAGAATTCTCTCACAACAACAACAAAAACAACAATGACAACAACAACAAAAACAACCCTCCTTCTAAACAATATAATAGGTTTTGCACTAGCTCACTTGGTTAAAAGTTACTTTACCTAGTAAGAGGTCTTGAGTTCAAGTCTCTCTTTTGTTACTTTTAAGAAAATAATTAGGCATTCATTTAAAGTTCATTTCACTTAATTTATAAAAGTGGATCACTATTAAATAACTTTAATATTTTCTTCTAAGTCGCTTTTTACATGCAACTTTCATTTATAAAGTAATTCATTGTAAAAGTGATTCTCACTTTTTCTATAAAAGTGAGACACTTCATAAGTAACTTATTTAAAAGTGATATTATAGGCACAGTTAGGAGAAATATCACCACGTGGACCAACTTCTACTTTCACATGGCCCTTTGGTTATCGTTTATGCCTTTTTTCAAAATGACATAACTTTCACCTCCGAAGTCCGTTTTCACTGTTGTTATTTTTGAAACAGCCTAATTTTTCGATATTTTTCTGTCCAAGCCATTAGTTTCATTTTTTAAATCCATATTATCCACATATTTGTTATGTATTCTTCAATTGATATCTTTCTTAAAATCACCAACTACTTCCAATGGAAATCCCATATGGAGGATTTATTAATAAGTAAAGGATTATACTAGATTACCATGGGGAAAGAAAGAGAACCTAGTGATGATGAAAATAAAATCAAATGGGAAAATAAGAATGATGAAGCACACAAATTGATTGGAATGTCCATGTCTCCTGATTTAAGGTTTCACCTTCAAGGAATTGATGACCTTGATGATGCTTCGAAAAATCTTGAATCTATGTTGGGTAAACACAATATTATTCGATCCCACGAGATAGAAAATCAAATAATGACTTTAAGTCCAAATTATTTTTCTTACATTGAAGAATTTTTATCCAAGTTCAAAACACTTATAATTTTATGTAAACAATGTAACATAAAGTTGGATGATGAGTGTTGCATATACATTATTCTTTCTAGGCTTGGTAGTGCATATTATATTTTTGCATCTACTTTTTATGCCAGCAGAGAAGATCTAGGGGCTTCTTATAAAAATACCTCTTTTGAGTCCTTTTGTGATGCTTGATTAGAGAGAAAGATAATTTTGTGCAACTCAGAGTGATCAGCACTGCAAGTACCTCTAGCAAAGCTATAGTGGCCCAACAAAAAGAGAAACCCAAGAATCCCAAGAAGAAAAATCCTAGCAACAACAACAAGAAGAACAAGGGCCCAAAACACTGTCAACCAACTTCCTCTCCTAATTGGGACAAAGGAGAAAAATATAAAAGTAAGAAGATTGTTAGACATTGCAACTTTTGTGGGAAAGATGGTCATGATGATTCCAAATGTTTTAAGAAGATTGTATCTTTAGAAGCAATGATGAAGAAGCACAACATCGATATTGATTCTAATTCTTCTTCTTATTCTCATAGACATGCACTTTAGGATTTTGGTTTCTCCTTCAATGCAACTTTTAATTATTCTTATGATGAATGGCTTATCGATTATGGAGCATATTATCATATGGATAAGGATAAAGCCATATTTTTTTCTCTAAATGAATTTAACACAAAGAAAATATTAGTTGGTGATGATATATATATTAGTGTTGTAGGGTCTGGAATAGTTGTCATAGATAATGGTCATTTCAATGATGTACTATGTGTTCCAAGTATTTCTTGCAACCGTCTATCAATTTATAAGATAACTCATTTAGGTGAAGTTAAAATTGTAGACTTTTCACCTCACCAACTTGTAATAAAGGATCTAAAATATCCTCAACATGTTCTTGCAAATAGAATTGTTCATGGTATTACCAGGTTGTACAAGTTTGATAACTTTGGGTCATCATCTTTCCCATCATTTTTTATTGCTCATAGCAATGACTTGAGAAAACTTTGGCATGAGCAGTTTGGTCATCTAAGTTTTTCTCATTGCAGGAACAATGTAATCAAGAGATGGTGACTAGTCTTCCTCTTGTTTCTTGAATAGATGGTGTTTGTTCCAGTTGTGTTCTCAGCAAACCTCATCGAGATAGTTTTTACAAATGTTCCTATTGGCACACCTCAGACCCTTTGCAGCTTGTTCACGATGACTTGTGTGGTCCACTTTCTTCTCCTTCTTTTTCTGGGTGCAAGTATTTATTAAATTTCATTGATTACTTTTCCGAGCATACTTGGGTTTACTTCCTAAAACTTAAGAGAAAAGTTTTTGACAAGTTTTTAGCCTATAATACCCTTGTAGAAAAATGATATGGACATCAAATTCAAAGGTTAAGAACAGACAATGGAGGCTAATATGTAAACAATAATTTTACAAGTTACTACACTGCATAGGGAATCCAAAAGAAACACATTGTTCCATATACACCACAATAAGATGGTGTTACTAAGAGAAATAACCACTTTAAAAGAAATCGTTAATTGTGTGATCCAATCTAAGGGATCAAGTCTAAAGTATTGGGCAAAATCCATTAACTGTGAAAATTACATAATAAATTGAACTCCCACTAAGTCTCTTAAAAATATAACACTGGAAGAAGCATGGAATAAACATAAGTTCAATGTAAGTCACTTCTATGTATTTAGGAGTGTAGCATGAGCTCACATTCCTTATGAGAAAAGGAAATCATTGTAGCCTAAAAATGAGAAGTGTATATTTGTTGGTTATTTTGAAGATGTCAAAGGTTACATACTTCTTCAACCACATTGTAATGAAATTATTATTAGAAGAGATGTTAAATTTGATGAAAATCTCTTGGCCTACGAGCCTAATTTGATGTTTGTGTCTTCTTCGACCTGCAATCCATATTTTGCGCTTGTTCCTTATTCTATTCCTATTTTAGTTTGTTCCTCGGATGATGACGTTTAGGATGAAAATCCACCTCTTCCTTCTCACCTTCCTACAAATGATCAAATTGAACTTGAACCTGCACCAACACCATTGCTTCCTAGATGGGCTTTTTCTACATGAGAAGTAGTTGGTGATGTTGTTGGTGATCCTTCAAATCAGCTTCGAACACATTCATAGTTCTATTGAGCATCTTATCTTTTGGCTCAAGTTTCAGAGACTCATGATCCAGAGACATTTGCAAAATATTTAGGTCATATATATTAGCATACAACAATGAATGAAGAGTATTTTTCTTTACTGGAAAATGATACTTGGGATCTTGTACCTCTTCCAAAAGAAAGAAAACATGTTATATGTAAATGGGTCTACAAAAATAAGTATGCATTAGATGGAATTGTTGAAAGACACCAGGATCAGTTGGTTGACAAAGTATTTTCCCAAGTTGAATGAATTGACTATAATGAAACCTTTTCCCTTGTAGTCAAACTGAATTCCATCATCCTTTTTCTAGCCCTTGTAGCCTCACATAAATGGGAGGTCTATCAGATGAATGTAAAATCTTCCTTATGGAAAGGGGATTTGCAAGAATAAATCTACATGGAAAAACCTATTGGTTATGTTGAGAATGACTCTAGCCTCATTTGTATCCTTAATAAATCTCTTTATGTTCTTAAGCAAGCTCCTCGAGCTTGGTATGCCAAAATTGACATATTTATTCTTGACATCATATTTTATAGATGTCATTATGAACCAAATGTCTATACCAAGAAATAAGGAAGCCATCTCATAATCCTTTTTCTTTATGTTGATGATCATATCCTCACCAGTATTGACCCAAAATGTTTATACCAAGTGGAAGCTAGCCTTAAGAAGAAATTTTAAATGATAGACTTAGGATTTTTACACTAATTCCTTGGCCTCCAAGTTTTTCAAACTCAAGAAGGAATTTTTCTTTCCCAGTCTAAGTAGGTTGGTGACCTTCTTCACTACTTTTACATGGAAGAATCTAGGCTAGCCCCTTTCCTCTTCCATGATGGAATCAAACTTGATGCAACTTGTACTTCTCCCTAAGCCGATGCAACTTGTACTTCTCCCGAAGCTGATGCAACTTTGTACCGTCAATTAGTTGGTAACCTCTTACACTTGATTCATACCCATCTTGATTTTTCCTTTGTTGTTGGTATTGTTTCCCTCTATATGTAAACACCCCATGGAAGCCATGGAAAAGAAGCTAAGATGATACTTCAGTATGTCCAGGGTACAATTCTATTCGGGATACATTACAGCTCAAAGGAGACTCCTTTATTAGTTGGTTTCATTGATTCACATTGGGCCAGTGACCTTGATGATCAGAAGTCTATTGCAGGTTATGTTTTCATCCTTGGTTCAAGACATGTCAGTTGGACCTATAAGAAATAATAAACTATTTATCTTTCTTTAGTAGAAGCAGAGTATTGATCAACAATTAATGCAATTCAGGAAGCCTTATGGCTTCGATAGATCCTTCTATAGTTTGTGTTCCAGCAACATCATCTGATCAACCTTTGGTGTGACAATCTGAGTGCCATCAATCTTGCCAAAGACCTAGTTCAACATCAGCTCAATAAACACATCAAGCTACATGAACTTCATCAAAACAATCATCCATGATCAAGATATTGAAGTGTTATTTTTCCTTACAGAAGATTAAGTTGCATACATTTTCACAAACTCTCTTACAGAAGTGAATTTTTCAAAATTCAATCTATGTTAGGAGTTTAGGAAATTATCATTAAGGGAGGACAATCTCTAATGCCTCCTTCCTTCTCCTATTGTGTCACCCTTGTAAACCCTTCAATCCTATCCCAAGTTGTTCTTAAGGGGGGATACTAGGATATTTTTAGGCACCAAATCTATTATAATAGCAGAAAATGGAAATATTACAGTGAATACCAATGGAACAACAACATAGAATAGTAATATAGCAATGAAACAACACAATATATATGGAACCACAACAACAAAATAATACCTTTATTGACAAGAAACAATGTTCACTTTCCTCTTCGAGGGGGAACCTCCAACAGAGCAGAGATCTATTACAATAATTCTCATAAAATATACCTCTCATAGCTTCTACTCTTATTTATACTAATTCTATCTTCTAAATAACATTCTAGAGGAATATCTTTCTAGATGCAGAAGCTTATGTTAGGTCTTCTTACATTGAATTGTTCATATTTATTAAATAGGCCTTATTAACTAGTATCATCCATTATTACATGGAAATATATTATTCTACCTATATGACAAGTTCCGGGTTTAGGTCCCTAACATGCCATCCCCCTTGAACAACAACCTTGTCCTCAAGGATTGATATGAGGAAATTCTTGGAGAGTAGTTTTTGGCTCCCAGGTGGCATCTTCTGGAGTTGTATATTTCCATTACACTAACACCTCCTTGATGTTGTAGTGATGGAGACGACATTCCCGTTGGTCCAATACTTCTTATGTTTGCAACCATATGGAACCTTCAACATCCAACTCCGAAAGATTGGTTTGCGTTTGGCACTTAGCTCCAATCACCTTCTTTAAGCATGAGACATGAAAAACAATATGGATCTTAGAATGATTAGGCAGAGCTAACTGATAGTCCATTGGTCCCATGTTCTTGAGAATGGTATAAGGACCATAAAATTTGGGAGAAAGCTTCTTATAGTGTTCATATTTGAGTGAAGTCTTGTTGTAAGGCTGTAGAAAAAGAAACCCATGGTCTCCTGTAGCAAATTGGTGTTCTAAAGGTCCTTGATCTACTTGTTGTTTCATATGCTTCAGAGGCATGACCAAATTTTCTTTGAGAGAAATGAGAATGGTGGCACAAAATGTAAGAGTTATGTCAACCTCCTTAATCTTATATACCCTTGGTATGTCAGAAAGAACTAATGGGGGATATTTTCCGTATACTACTTCAAAAGGAGTCATGTGGGTATCTGTATGGTAAGATGTGTTATACCACCATTCAGTTAGGGGTAACCATTGATCCCACTGATATTTCCTATCAGATGCAAAACACCTCAAATATGTTTCCAAATTTTTTTTTGACAACTTCAGTTTGGCCATCGTTCTATGGGTGATAAGAAGTATTGAGTTGTAATTATGTGCCCTGGAGCCTAAATAGTTCTTGCCAAAAATTGTTGGTCAAATTCGGATCTTTGTCAGATAAAATAGAATGAGGCATGCCATGAAGCTTGAAAATACGATCCATGAAAATATGAGCCACTTTGGATGTTGTGAATGGGTGTTTAAAAGAAAAAAAAATGAGCATATTTGGAAAGGAGATCAACTACCACCATGATGACTAACTTATTGCCAGATTTAGGTAATCCCACAATGAAATCCATTGAAATGTCCTTTCAAATAGTTGGTGTAATTGGAAGCGATTGTAGTGTTCTCATAGTTTTGACAGTTTCCCCCTTGTTGTGTTGAAAAACATCACATTCAACCACAAATGTGTGGATGTCTTGTTTCATACCATCCCAGAAAAAAGAATGTTTAACTCATTCATAGGTTTTGGTAAACCCGGAATGCCTTGTTGTGAGTGAAGCATGAAGCTCAAAAAGCTTCATGGATTTAAGTTATGACTGGTGGATTAAATATAGATGACCTTTGTAGAGAAGCTCTTCCTTGTGCCAAGAGTACATTGGAGAAGATAAATAATTGTTTTGCAATTGTTAGATTAGTCTAGAATGTTTGGGGTCTTGCGGCCATTCCTGGCGAAGATTTTGGAGCCAATCTGGTACAATGAAGGAGAGGTAAAAGAGGGATCCTTCTTCTTCTTACTTTCTTGACAGAGCATTCGCCACTACATTTTATTTTCCTATCTTATATATCTCATAATCATAGAGAAATCGCTTGGTAACCCATTTTTTTCCTCCAAGGATGAAATCCTCTATTCTAGGAAATACTTGAGGCTCTGATGGTCTTTCTTAATTTGGAAGTGTTTCCCCAAGAGATAAGGGAGACAAAGATCCATGACATGTATAATAGCCCACATTTCCTTTTCATATATTGATTGGCGAAGATGTCATTCTGAGAGTTGTTTTCTAGTGAATACCAAGGGTCTACCATCTTGCATGAGTATTGTGTCAATGCCTTTCCTGGAGGCATCACATTATAGGACAAAAGTATTTCTGAAGTATGGAAGGTCCAATACAGGAGTTGTGCACTTGGATTCTTTCAATGCTTGAAATGCTTGATTAGTTGTTGTTGTCCAAGTGAAATAATTCTTTTTGAGGAGAGAAATAAGAGGCGCTGCAATTTTTCCATAATTCTTAACAAAATTGTGATAATATCATGTTAAACCTAGAAAACCATGAAATATCTTGAGCATTTTTGGGCACGACGAATTATACATAGATTCGATTTTATTATTATCCACCCTTACACCATCATTGTCGACAATATGACCCAAGTACTCCACTTCTGAAGCTCCAAAGGCACATTTAGATTTCTTGAGAAAAAGTTGGTGTTGAGAGAGTAGACTGAGAACTTTATCCACATGGGTAAGATGGTTTTCCTAGGTTTTAATATAGATTAGAACATTATAAAAGAAAACTAGGACAAAATGACATAGAAAAGGATAGAAAACATGGTTCATGAGACTTTGGAAAGTGGAGGGAGAATTACACAGGCCAAAGGGCATGACCAAGAATTCATAGTGACCCTCATGAGTGGGAAAAGTAGTCTTAGGAATGTCTTCCTCTTGCATATGTATCTGGTGGTAGCCAGAATGTAGATCAAGTTTAGTAAAATATTGAGCACCACTTAATTCATCCAAGAGATCATCAATGACATGAATTCAAACTTTGTCTTTTATGGTGTGTTTATTGAGGGCACAAAAGATGGGGCACATACACTGTTGGATTACTGAGAGGGGGGGTGAATCAGTAATAGAGAAATTTAATCCCTTTTAACCATATAATCCAAGTGTTATATAAATGAAGCATTATTATTCAATAACTGCATAGTAAATTAGCAATGACCAAATGAACAATCATACACATACACAGTACACCAGTGTTTTATGTGGAAACCCAAATCGGGAAAAAACCACGGAATGCTTTTTCTTATATGTCTTGAAGAATTACATTCATTGAAAGCACCAACTTCCTTTGTTTTCCAGCTGCAACTGGAAGGAGGCTCCAA
>SNQJ01S0072476.1:16764-54744 GCA_010110895.2 Picea sitchensis
TATATTATTTACAATATTTTTAATTTGAATTCTATACTTTGAATTTTGTACTTTCTGAATACAGTCCCAATGTGTGTCGTGTGCTCAATCATCATATGTGCATGCATACCTGGTTGAACTTCTTCTTGTCAAAAATCTCTATTGACATTATCATTGTTTCTTTCTTCAATATTTGCACGTTCTTGTTTCTTTCTTCGATAAAGCTCTTTCCTTTGTTCTATTTGGCAAGTATCATCTCGAGTGCGATCATATTTTCTCTTGCGCAAACTTTTGTTTCCCATGAATTTTATAGTTATCTATAAAAGATATGTTCAACAAAGACTTCACCTTGAAAAAATGCTCAACATTTATCTTTCAACATATAAATTGTTATTCCAATAAAAACTTGAACAAACATCATTTACCTTATTCAACAAAAACCAAAAAGATGATTCGAAACTTTGTTTAAGTGCTCTAGAAAACCACCATGTATCGATATCGATCCTCTGATTAAACCTATGGAACAGAGGGAAGAAATAAAGAAATAAAAGAATACAGCTCCAATAAGTAATAGAAATGCTTTGAAATACCTATCCTCGAGCTTATATCTGTCTGTCCATCCAATGAATTGTGTTAAATGTGTTCAGCGGAAAGCCTATTTATACAATTTGGCATGAAAGAAAATGATACGACGTGTCATTTCATTTTTTCCAACGAACGGAATTCATTCGACAGTCTTTCGGCCGAAAAACTTGGAAACCGTTCAGTTTTGACCGTTTCCGTTAGAATTTAGTCTTTCAGCCGAAATATTATTTTTTCGGCTGAAAAAAGGAAATTGGGACTGAAAACTAAAACCAGAGAATTTCCCCAAGCTTAACTGAACTTCGGAGGTTACGGACTCCTGCAAATACTAAGAATTTGGTTTCGAAAATGACACCATCATTTCCAAAATTGAATCTACTTTCAATCCCTATAATTTGTTTTCGTTTTGTTTATTTTTATCTAATTTTCTTTAATTTAAAAAAAAACACTACATAATAATTTCAGTAGACATTATGATTCGGTGAAATGAAATATCGATATCTCTAAAAATATACAGTGAAAATTTTGGAAAAATATATATTCATAATCCTTAAACTGTTCTTTTCAAAAGGGAATGTTTAGATTTTAGTTTTAAGTAAAAAATAAGATAGATACAACGTGTAGAAAAACATGTGTTTAAAATCTGCAACGTTTTTAGCTTGGTCAACTTCAAAAAAATCTAGAAATTATAATATTCATCCGTTAGATTCAAAATTATAGTCATAATAAAATAGAGTCTCTATAGATTGTTGTAGTACATTTCATTTTTTAAAAACATAAGTTTAATAATAGATACATTGTTGTAGAAATAAGTAACTCATTATCATTCATTTCATGTTTAAGGAACATACTGTTAAACAATTGTCAAATTGACATATCAAATCGTGATAAAAGAAAATTGAAAAATAGTCATTGGAAAGCTAACACAATTCTTCACAAGTTTTGTTTTTACTGTAAAGTGAAATTCTAAATAAAAAAAACACTTTTGTATGTCGGAAGTTGAATAACTTGTGAAAATACAGTTGTTTTTCTCATAAAACAAGCAAAAGTGTAACCCATATTCATGATTTCACCCAGGTCGTTACAAGTTAAGAGGGAGTGTTTAAATTTTCAACATGGTATCCGACATTGGGTTGGATATAATCTCCCACCTGATATTTTTTACAACTCTATTTTAGTGTAAAATTATCCTTGTAAAGAAAACAAGCTATATCGGACTTGGAAACCACAAACTGTAGCTTCCTTCACGGAAGTAGGAAGTAGATTTGGCCAAGATGTAACTCCTTGCAGGGAGGAAGCTCCGTAATATTTTGGCCAATAAAAAGGTCATCAGAGTTACAAAAAAAATGGTCGGTTCTTTCTCGCAAGATCTATTCGTCCTTAATAGGATGATAAAATTTGTAATAGTTCTCATCCATCAATAGTTCTCAACCATATATTGCAGAGGCGTTATTGCAGCAAGGAGTTTCTTAGTCATGCATAGAAAAATATGATTGGAGTTTCGTGGTGAGTGGTCAGGAAAGAACGTAGTCACTGAGCATGAGGAAGGATGCAGGTAACCCAATTTATACTTGTCAAACACATGTAATTGTTTACCTGATGTGGACACCCTGAGGTTTGTTGATCAGTTAGCCTCACTTTCATATATGCATGCCACGGTGGATGTGTTTGACGTGGGCGGTTCCCATTCTTGGTTGAGAAGAATGGATGGAGAGGGTGTCCATCTAGCAGAGTATGTGGAGAAGTTGCTTATGCATGTGGATGAGGGTTTGAACGATCACAAGCGAGCGCAGTTGAGAGAACTTGCAGTGCTGAATGGGATGATACGGGATGATGAATTCTATAGGCTTTGTGGCAAACCAGGCCATAGGAAATATGATTTTCCTTCAAGAAGTATAGGTTTCAAAAGTGATGTTTTATGTAGAATTTGTGGTGATGGTGTTCATCCAACTATTGATTGTCCAATGAAGGGTTCGGGGAGAATTTTTCCATGGGAAATATGATTATTACCTTGCATGCAAGATACCAAAATATGGTTAATGCATGGAAGGTGTTTGACAGAATTCGTATGAAAGACATGGTTTCATGGAATGTTATGATTTTTGGATATGCTCCGAATGGGTACATTGAAGAGGCCTTGAAGTGTTTTATTGACATGGAGCTACAAGGCATGAATCCAAACTAGTTCACATTTACTAGTGTTCTTATAGCATGTGTGTTGGCATTTTTACTTCCCTTCGAGGTTTATCTTAGTTATTGGCCCAGGGTTCATGTCATTCAGGGTTCCAACAAAGCCTCTAAAACTATCGGCCCTCCTAGTAAACCAGAAGGCAACACAGCGCTAGAAATCACTATGCAATCTCACCCGAGATAGCTTTAAATGGGTGGTTGTAAGACTCAAGTGTTTATAGCCTAGGACAGAGTAGGGAATGAAGGGGTTTCTTGGGTGGGGTCAGATATCGTGAGTCGTAAAGGGAAGTACCTATTCCTTAGATTCACATACAAATATCCCATAAGTCAATTAAAGTTCACTATAAACAAATCCATAACCAAGTAATAATTCATTCATCAAGTCTAACCATCAATTTCTAAAATAAATAAGATCCATGCATACACTTAACATATTACAAAAGAATTAGCATGGTTCACCCCCTCCTGGGCTACGTCCACAAAGATTTGGCTCTTGGCTCTTGTATTATGATAGTTCTGCAATTTTAGTGCCTCGCGCTTACAATTCTCCACAAAAACTGGGTAAGATCTATGCGAGGTGAAATAGATCGCACCAGGCTCCATGGCCTGTGGTCTATTCCTCAGATCTACCTCTCCTCGGGTCTCCCTTACTCAACAGCTTACAAAATCAGTCTATATCTCTCAGAACATTATAGAAGAAAACTTGCTAACAACTACTAATGAACACTCTTATATGATACTACCGTATCTATATTTATACATTTCGGGCTCTTCAGCCTTCTTTTTGAATATTAAAAAAAACCTAACCCTTCTTATGTTAGGTCTTTTTCCAATAAGCGTGTTGCTCCTCCTCCAACTGTCGCTTTCCTTTGTGCACACTTTCTTGCATGTGCGTGTGTTGCTCTTCTTCCAGTTGTTACTTTGGTTTTCTTCACGCTTTCTTTCCCATGATTTTTTTTATTTTCTCTTCGGCCTAATGCCAATAGGCCCCCAACATTGACATGTGACTCATCCCAAGTCACCTAGTTCCTTTATGATTCCTCGATCTCCTTTGTGATCGCCTAGAAATGTTCCTGCAACTTTGCTTCTTTTCTCAGTGCCTGCATTGTTTTCTCCTTGATGGTGTCAATTGTCTAATCTGCCACTTCCTCGCTCATTAGTTTTGTGCATTCTAGTTGAGTCTGTGTTGTATCGGTTCTGGATTCTTCCACCTGTGCAAGTACTTCTACTACTCGTTCCTGCAACGGTTCTATTTGAGCCTGACGCTTCTGTTTTTTTGTTTGCATAGTGATAAGTTATGCCTGTATCTTCTTCAGCTCTTGGGTTCCCTTGACTCGTTCTGGGATTGGTATGGTCTTTTGTCACTTCTTGAGTTCTTGGATTGTTGCATTGATCCTCTCCTCCTCTCTGTCCCATTGTTGGACCTATGGATCCTCTTCCAGCCTTGTCCAAAGTTGCGCTACTTTCTCCAGCAAGTTGGTTGTCATGTTGACCTATTTTTCCAACTCCTGCAGCTGCATTACAAATTCTTGCTTCCTTTTCTCCTTCACTGGTGGTGGATTTTTCGGTCTAATCTATCCACAGAGAGTCTCAATCTCCTTTTGATACTGATCAATTGCCTACGCAATATGGTCGATCTTCTCTGCAACTGGTAGTTCATTTCTTTGTGCAGTGGTTGGAAGTTTCCCAAAAACTTATTCCACTCTTCGTTCCAACTCATTTCTGCATTCTTTCTCCTCCTTGGTTTCCGATTGAGCATGTGTGCAAACTATTTCCAACGCTTCTCGCCTCTTTGTTTCTTGTTGTAGCTCGACTAAGTTTTTGTGTGCTCGAGCCTACATTTCGTGGTCGATGATAACCTGTAGTTTGTGTAGTCCTTTTGATGGCATCTATGTTAGGACCAACTGGATTTGATCCAAAGCCTTCAGTGGTGTCTGTCCCACAATTTCGTCCATTCTCAGTGTTATCTCCTCAATCGATGGAGATTTTTCTTTTTAGGTAATAGATTGTGGTCCAAAAAATTTATTTCTAAATTTCTTTAGGTATGTTAGAGAGTCTATTTTCTGTAAATAAACTTGGAAAGAACTTTTGATTTAGTTTTGTCAAGCAAAAGAGAGAATCTTAGGTTTCGGTGGTTTAGGCGAGCTTGAAAAGAGCTCATTAACCACCGAAAGCCTTCGATATCGATAGTTAAGGGGGAAAAGCAAAAGCCCAGTTAACCACCAAAACGATTTCCATGGGAAAAATGAAAAGCCTGTGCTTTCACATGAGCTAGTTGTCAATTGGTGAAATCATGAAGACATAACCGCCGAAAATCCATGGAGGTGGTGAGGTATGCATGTTATTATTGCATCTATCCTAAGATTGATACCCTGTTGTCCTTTTGACTACATTTGTCATTTCAGAATTAAGACTCAGCAAGGACACAGAAACTCATGTGTGATTCCTGATTAACAGAAGTGATTAGTCACATAGCCCCTCATTATCTCTAGTCATGAGGACACAGATCCATTATGACCCCGATTAATCTCTGTTTTGATTCCATTAATTACCAATTTGAATCCGAGAGTCATTGTGACAGTCTTGAGCCCGTGATTTCATCAAGTAAACGCATACTCAGAGGCCATAATCTCGTTTTTCATGGTGATTGCCAAGTGGAGTTCTAGTTCAACAAATGGTTATCGAGCCAATTGTCATACCAATCAAGCCAAGTCGAGTCATCAGGTAATTTGAATTCCATACTATTTCAATTTGATTTTATATCTCACCTAAACTCAAAATTTTCGGCTTGTATTCAGTCAGTCTGTTGTTTAGATTCGGTTAGTGGTTGAGCTATGCAATCAGAACTCTGAGTCACCCTGTCTCATTTGTTTTACTCTATGTCATACTCCCTATCACCCTAAATCATAGAGTCTTTGTCTCCTTGGTACGAAGAGTTTCCTAAATCACAGGTACAGGTCAGCAATTACTAAATGCCGAAAGCAGGGCTAGTTCTAAGGGTTGTACCCTAAGGCTCACCCTAAGGTGGCCAAGTTCTTCAAGCAAACTGGAGTCTATGCATATTGTGAAAAAATAGCAGATTTCCACCAACAGGTGTCTAAAACCTTTGCTATCTCGTATGATGGAAGAGCAGCAACAGTGGGAAAAGAGGATTTTTGGGTTGATGAGGCATCCATAGCTGAGTTCACTGGTCTCCCTAGAACAGGGGATTGTTGGTTCAAATCAACTGTGCCTTCAAACATTGAATTTAGATCCTACCTATAGCCTTTGCACAAGGATCTTATATGGAAAAAAGACATACCAATGTCTTATGTGGAACCTAAGTGGCAATATCTCCTGAAGGCAATCTTTGTCTTTATCACCTGTGAAGGTAGATACAACAGAGTTATGTTTTATCACTTCAAGCTATTGAACCATTTCACAGGCAGGTCTCCCATCAATTTGTCTTTCTACCTGGACAAAGCTCTCACAAAAATGGCCAGACAAGTCAAGGCGNCAATTTGGTAGGCTTCGCCTACCAAATTGGCCAGTAGGTTGTCACACCAAGGTTTGATTACACACATTATTAAAGAGTCATTGAAGAAGAAACAAGTGGACTAGAATTACTTCCTATTTTGGAATGAGTTCCAAACTAATTTTCAATAGGATGAAAAGGGGAAGAAGTCTGCTGCTAAGAATTCCATCACCCCTAAGAGCAGTCTAAGAAAAAGGAAGGTTATCTCACCACCAAGAGAGTCGACATAATCATCCTCTGCTAAAAGAAAAAGAACCAAAAGGAAATTACAGTTTGGTAAAGAGGGTGAGAAGACCAAAGACCTTATTGAAGAAGATAACCCTTTGAACTTACCATACAGTGACTCATAGCCAGAGTAGAAGTTAGCAGAGACACAAGGTGATGAACAGGCTGAGCAAGTTGCAAAATATTATCCCAACTTTCCCTCACCAACTCCTACAGATGAACACAGTCAACCATTAGCAAAAGATTCTTCAAGCAAGCCTAAAGCATCCAAGGCTCAGAAAATCAATAAAATTATGAAACAAATCTATGAGATGGAAGTCTTAGAAAGAGTTATTAAAAAGGCAAATACAGACTTGACTGAAAGAAATGCATAAATTTTTAACATGAACCAAAGTCTCAAGGAAAAGCATGATAAAATCAAGGACAGGAACAAGGTGCTGATAAGAGAGAACATGAAGCTGTATAGGCAGGTTAGACTTATGAGGCTAAAGTTAAAAGAGTCTCAACCTCCAACACAGGATCAAACAGGTTTGGAAACTCTAGATGAGTTATCTACAAAAATGGTGGATACACCACAGTCTTCCACACAACAAGTTGAAGTTCGCATATCTGCACGAGGAAGAGATGCATCATCAAAGAGACCATAAACACTCAGCAAAGCATCAAGGTAATCATTTTTGCAAATTTTGAAGTTTTGGAAAAAACCAAGTTTTTGGTGGTTTATGCGAATAGGACAACTATTCATTAACCATTGAAAGCAGAGCTTTCGGTAGTTAATACACCCATAATTCCTTTGTGTTAACCACCGAAACCTGTAACTGGACAGAGAAAGCTAAATTTTGCACAGATCGAGGTTTTACTAATCCAAATCATTTGAAAACACTTGTAATGGATATATGTTGAATTATATATTCAGATTCAAGATCCATTTTTTGTGCATAAGGATTAGAAAAGGTAGCGAAGTTGGTTATGGCACCTATTTTGGTGGAAACAAATTAGGATTTTTTGCACATCTCAACAAATTCGAATTTTATCTCTTGGAAGAGTCATCAATCAACCTTGGAAGGCTATTCTGCACTGCATAAGGCCTCTACAAGATCTGAAGACCATGACATGTAGGATTGACCTCATTTTGAAGATCATTCCTTATCTTTTGCAAGTTAGTTTTGACTTTATATTTTAGGCATATCTGATCCATTAATTCGGGATCTAGATACTGTGTTGTAAAGGCTATAAAGCTGAAAATAGAAGATGAACACAGGGTTCAATTTTGAGTTCTATATTCTACTGTTTTGTATGAAAGACATTTTCTTTAATATATCAGCCTGCAAGCTTCTTTCATTTGTTATTGTCAGACCCTCTTTCATCTTTGTCTATGCATATGAGTGGAATTCGTTCTTTTGTCTCTGTTTAATGATCCTATGGTAACTGTCATCTTACTTTTGGTTTTTAAGAAAGAATCATAAGCATCTTTGGCTAGTTTTTTGACCCATCATATATATGGTTTATGTATGTTTTGGTTAACCAATTGGTTTTCTTATCCATTTGTTACACAAATCTATCTGATAAATAGCTCTTGAAGGACTTGTATTGCATGAATATAGTTAGACTGTCTTGAAAATACAATCCAGAGGTTAAGATATTCATATTGATCCAAAACCACACCTATTATTGAGAAAATAGTTTCCAAAAAGATTAAGTTACCAGGCATCTCTGACTTACAGCCTAGGAGAGTTTCCTGGAGTGATAACACGTGGCATGTTAGGCTTTATGTAGACCATTGAATGTGCCCGTGGCATGGGAAGAACTGGGTCGCATTCTTCTACCTCCACCCTTTCTGTGGTCTATGTGGTCAGTGGCTCTGTGCCTCTACTGGTGCTCATGATCTAGGCTTCCCCGAATCTCTTAAGGAGTTGTCCCATTTCTGTTAGTTCCTTCTACAGTTCATCCCAATGGTGTGTGGCATGATCAAAATCTTCTGTGAGGAAATATTGGACCATCCTGGAAAGTATATCTCCATCATCCTCTGTGATTGTGTAGTTCAATTATGGTCGTCGTGCCTTCATTTTCTTGTGTGCACCTGTGTCTTGTACCGTTGGTCTCTTAGCCCCCCTGGTTCCTATGTGATGGGGTTTGGTGCGGTTTCCCGTGTTTCCTCAGTGAGTTTCTTCTATCCCTTGGTCAGTTGGGTGGTTTATGTTCCTCCCTTCTGGGTCTCTGGTTGCTCTGAGTCGTCGTCTACCTGAGTTGACTTAGGTTGTCCTGTTCTTCATCTCTTGGGTATTGGGATTTGTGGAGGTTGTGTCTCCGCCTACGTAGCCCCTCCTTCTGTTGTTTGTGTCGATACTCCTCTGGGTATAGTTGGGATCCTCCATTCATCATGCCATTCACTTATGATCATGTCAATATCCCCCTCAGTGACACAATAGTGCATCTATAGCCATTGTTTATCCGGTTCTTGCCTTGGTTGTATCCACATGGCTTGTCGCCTAGCCCAGAAATTGGCAATGTCCCCATATCTTACGACAGCCTTTGGTGTTATTCTCCATGCTTGGTCGATGGATTCCTATATCTCCCATAGGTATGCTTCAAATACAAATTTGTTCTCCTTCTTTTGCTTGGCTAGTGGTCCATCTCTCAGGACACAATATCTTTCTCCCCCTGGCTGTGGTGTGGTAGCAAAGATGACATATTTTCGTTCTCGCTATCCCATGAAAGCTATGAGAGTGATCATCCATGAGTAATGAAATTCCATACCTGCGTCCTACACATCTTTGCAGTCTATCTAGAACAAGTTTGATAGGTATGGCGCCCAACACATGAAGGTGCCTTCTGCGCACTAAGCTGCCATAGCAATGACTCCTGTCGGTACTTCGTCTTTGTGGCATTTTCATAACAGTTTGTAGGCTAGGATCTTTGTGCCCAATTGTATTGCGACATCATTGATCTATTTAATTATAATTCCTCTTATTCCTTTGTCAGTGCTGTATTTATTTTTCATTTCTTCTGCCAATTCTTTTTCCTTGGCCTTATCATCCAGGATCAATGCGGGATCCATACCCCCAATGGGTAGACCTATTATCTGTGTGATGAGTTCGACCGTTATGTGGACAGGTTTGTCCAGCAATATATCCCCTCCATGCATAACTGCTAATAGTTTCTTGATGCATGCCATCGCATATTGGCTTCTGCCAAAGTGTGGTATCTTCAGCAACCCTAGAATTCTTGTTCTTTCCAGTCCAGTGGCCCGCTGGTGTGGTTGAGTGATAGATTCTCTGAGTTGGTTCACAACTATTTTCTGCATAAAAACCTGCGATGCAAGCCCTGGGTATTCAGTGTCATCTTCTACATCATGGTCGGAATACTTGAGCTTCCCAACGTGACCTAATAGTTGTGGGTCCACCTGTACTCCCTCTGGTATGCGAGGTAGCACAATCTCTGCAGGCGGTTTCTTTCGAGGTGAACTTGGTATCTCAATTCAGTCCTCCTGCCACAATGGTCGGTTTGAGGTTCCAACAAATTTAGGTTTCTCCTTCACCATCCATTCTTCCAGAGTCATGGCCATTTCCCCTGTCGTCTCGGTCGAGAATGAATATGGGATGGGTCATTGTGGGGCGTCTAGTTGCACTATTGCATTCGGGTTCTGTGTGCTTCTCATGGCTCCTGCGACTACTTCGGCATTCTTTTATGGTATTTCCTGGTGGGTTTCTTCTTATTTGTGTTGGGGCTCTTGTGGAGCTACTGATGTATCCTATTCCATGACCTCTGTTTGTGTTTTTGGGGCCTCCTCAAGTATGGGTGTAGGTTCTACTGGAATTTCCTCTGGCGACAGGATTTTGTCAATGTCGACAATTTCTAGGGGTTGTTGTTCGCTTTATTCTGGTGGTTCTTGCGACCTTGTTTGAGCCCTGGTTGATCTGGTTGTATGGCCTGGTTCCACAAGTTTCAGAGGTGCCATAATGGGGTCTGTCGAAAGATGGCGGGGTTTGAATGGCTTTGGTAAGCTCTGTGGTTTCAATATGTTCGTTCTTGATGCTAGTGTTCTTTTCCTATTCTTCGTCCATGAATAGACTAACTGCTATTGTGCTCATGTGTTGTATGGGCTCACCATGAAGCTTGTTGAGGATGTTTTCCTCCCTTGTGTCATTAATGCACCATAATTGTAGGTTCAATGCATCTGCAGTGGTTTTGTACTTGCCATTATGCCTGCTCTGTCGTCTCCAGTTGGCACGTTTAATGTGGCATCCCCTTCATGCTTGGCTTGCTTTAATTTTGCTTTTTGTTGTCATGTCAGCCTGCTTTTGCCAGTCTTTCCCACGTGTTTCCTTTTTCAATATGGTCATTATCTTTTCCCTTGTTGGCTTCTTGTTTCATAGGCGGATTAGAAATCGTATATAATTTATTTTTGTTTTTTTTTAACTGCGCGGTGGGTGGTTGACTGTCTTTGTATAGCTTCAGCCAACTCCCATTGACCATTCCTCTTAGTTCTGTGCCCGCTAGATCTCTTAAATGTATAGCTCCTCCGTCTGTGATAGTTTTTACCTCATATGGTCCTAGCCAGTGCATTCTCAGCTTTCCTGGGTGATGTAATGCTTTACTATCTATTGGCAGCCAATTCACATTTTTCCACTGTCTTATAAGCTACCTACACCAGTGTTTTACAAACCTTAATTTTTCGTCGCAATTCTCAAATAAACGACACTTTTATTCTTGCGCTATTTACACACCTACCTTCATTTTTTGTTTTCACGATTGTAAGCGTGAAAACTTGGTCTTTCGAAGTCGCATTAAAATCTTTAATGAATTTTAGTTATCATTCTTGTCGATATGCTCATTGCGTTTACATTTTACTTATCATTATGAAGTTGGCAAGACCTTTTGATCTGTACTCATTTGACATTCTTTGATTTTGTTTTATGAATGATTGAGTTTGTGATACATTGGGGATTGGATTTACATGTTATTTGATTAATTCACTTGGTACATTGGTATACATAAAAACGCATTGGCACATTGGTTAAACTCTTGGTATGAATCGTTTTATACATCGCATGTCACTTAGTCAAACCCTTGGTATTGGTTTTGATTTATTTGTTTGGGTTTGAAACTATAACTTTTGATTGCACGAACAGTTTATCCACTTACCAAAGGTTTCGATTGATTCATTGAAATGGCATAGTTATAACACATATGCGTTGTGATTTGAATAGTTAAAAGCGTCGGCGGTTGTACCATGGTAATGACTATTCTGCATGGACAGAAAATAGCTCCACCACCTTTGCACGATGTCATTAATGCCTTCCCTTATCCCTGTTTTACCTCTGCTAGCATCAGGTAATCCTTTGAGAGTTCTGCTCCTATGTGTGCTGCATTCAAACCCTGGTTCATTCACATCGCTTACTGTGTGCTCTTCTCCATGGCACCGGTGGTGCGAATTGAGCCAAACGGTAGTCAAGCCTTGCTACTGTTCGACAATGCCCGGAAAGATTTACAAGATAATGGTTGGATCACCTTTGTACAGAATTTTGAGGGTTTTAGTCTATTTGTTGCACAGTAGTTCGCCCTGAATTTTGATGGGTGTAGGGCCAAAATAGGTGACATTCAGCTTGAAATCAATGAAGATTTCATTATCTCTACCATAGGGTTAGCAGCCATGGGCCAGCGATGGTTTAAAAATTCTAAAGTTGAGGAGGTTCCATGGCCACTACTATTCGTCTCACAAAAGGTCACATCCTGTGACATAGGTATGTCGATTTACATGCTTAAACCAAGGTGGCATGATCTGTTGATAGTGGTTAAACAATTCGTGACCTGTGAGGGTTGATAAGGACTGGTTTTTCTTTATCACCTTCGACTGTTAATGAATTTCATGGGTTATCCATTGAACATGCCATTTTACTTCCAGTGTAGCCTTTATAAAATGGATTAAAGGTTTAAATGAGAAAAGGTTGATAGTAGCTTGTTCCACCATGGACTAATCAGACTCATCGTTGTTCACCACTTAAATATTCTTGGTGATAGTTGGCAATCTTTTATCTCTCGAAATGGTTTTGCTGATACAGAGCCTATCCAAATTGACAATTCTGTGGTTAGTGAAACTAAGTTCGATCCACCCGTGCCTTTCCATGTCCTACTTCCCTCTCCTAAACCCTCGATAGACCCTGATATTGACCTACCCGATGTTATAACTGAGAAGGTTGAGGCTGTTAAAAATCCTGTGAGAAAAAAGGTTAAAGGTAACCCTACTGTCGGCGGCAAAGGTAAAAAGAATGCTTGACTCATATTGAGACTGGCTAGGAATAAACCTAAACCTAGTGTTGAGCAAAATCCCATAGTCCTCAGTGAAGACTCGGACTCTGACATCGAACGCTTCCTAGCTAGTGAGTACCCTTACTCCAAAGGTCTGTGCTCCGAGCCACCCTATGACTTTGTTTCTAATTTACCCCCTTGTCTAAGGAACAATCCTAGTTACCTAGGGATCAAGCTACCTAACGAAACCCTCAGCGATTTAACCAAACCCTCACCTGCATTTTCGAAGCCCGTACAGTCGTCATGTGACCAATGTAATGTATGGTTGGAATGCTACTATACCGACGTCCCCTTATTACAGTTGAAAATCAAATCATTGGAAAATCAAGTTGCAGTGTTGACTATTGAAAGGGACAAGCTTCGAGATGATGATAAGAAGTAGAAAACCATTGGTTCCATCGTGTTTAGGAATGTCGAATCGGCTACTACCTTCGTAAATTCCAAAATGTCATGATCAAGTTGTCTACTCTTCATCTAGGTATGAATTTCGATATCATTTTCATTTTGTGAATTGCTAGGATTAATATAATGAATTGAGTTTGGTTTTCAAATATCTCTGTCTATTGTTCGAAATGACTCTGTTATAGCCATATCAAAAATGGTTATGTTGTTCATCCTGTACATTATTTTCATTTTGCTAAAATTAAATGAAGTTTTGATTTGGTTACACGATTTGGTCGTGCCCAGTTTAGCAATTGATTGGTTGTCACTGGGTTTGATTCGTTTGTCTGTTGGTGTGAGTTAATGTAATCAATGGTGTGTGATTTCGCTTGGATTTTGTTTGTATCTGACATGTACAGGAGATTTTTATGCTAAAATTAGAGCACGACCATGTTTTGATTTGGTATGATTTCATTGTGCTTGGATTATATCGGCTCTGGTTTTATGGTGTGATTTTGGAATGATTTCGTGAGTTTGATTGCTATGATCTTTTAATTTGTTATGTGATGTAACATTCTAAATCAGGAATACAACTCTATTTGACTCTGATTTGAAAAGAACGACTCTGTTTTGTATGGAAACGATATTCTCATTTAGCCTGTGCAAAAGATATCTTCGTCGAAATCATGGAACTGTTTTGATTCACAACGACTATGTCAAACTCAAACCATTCGATTCGCTCTTGATTTGATTGGGTTGTTGCATATTTTGAGTTAGCATGATTGTTTTCATGAGTTGGATTCGTATCGAAAATAGAATTGATGCTGCTCTGTTGATTTTAATTTTAAAAACAAGTTTGTTAACTCAGATCGACTTATGTTATCTCTGTCGAATTCGTATGATGAAATTCGGTTAATAGTTTTTTTTTAAATGAATTCTAATAATAATTTCGTTGAAAGTCAATCGATTTTGTTTGCCCCAATTAGAAATAATAAACAATTGGGTGAATCCCACAGACCCTGTTATCAACCGATTCAATCCATTATGATTTCGTTTACATACCAGTTTTTATTTGAATCGCTAATAACATGGATCGTTTGTTGTGTTTAATATATTGATCAATTTGAGAAAATGATCCTGTTAATTTGGTTTGGATTCGAAGTGATTTTGTGGATAGCTGAAGCAACTATTTGTGATTTCAATTGGTTATGAATCAATTTCATTACTGTCGGTTATCCAATATGATTATGTTTACCCGATTTTGTGACAACAGACGAAACAGAGTATATGCATCTCTGTAGTCGATTGATTGATCTTAGTCTTGTTTTGATCTCAAATTAGTATAACAATTTCAATTTGAATGATTCATTTGTCTTTCAAATAGAAATTAGATACTTGTTAATAGTTGAATTTAATTCTTTAAAGATTTGAATTGATTTTAATGTTGATTCTATGTCTGATTTAGACCAGCTACAGAATCGCAAGATTCTGTAGCTAGTCTTTAGAATTAGATTTTTATCAATTCTATCAACAAAATATCCTCCTAACTTGTCCATTTTTTACCTTTTTCAGGTACATCCGAATTGCATTGGGCATGCTGTGGCAGTCTAGGAGATATTTGTGTGATACAGTTTTATTTTAGGTTCCTAGTTTAGTCAGACTTCGGATATTTTCCCAGATTTATGTAAACAGTTTTGATAACTTCCACAGGGATGTTTTACCCTGTGGGAGGTCTTTAAATATTTATTATTTTTTGTAATAAGGAGCACCCTCATTTGTGGGAGAACCAGGCTATGGATTTCTAATACAAACTGAGACAAGAGTTGTTGTCTTGCTACATCTTTCGCTTTCAATATATCAAACTTTTGTTTCAAGTTTATGCATGTCAGTTTGCAGTTGATTATAAACTACTTTAGCTATCATAATCTATTGTAGGATGATATGATTTTATTAATGTGTTATCCATATCTGATCTCTTTCATTATTTAAAAGTACAGCAATTACTTGGTATCAGTTAATGAATCACAGATTTCTCTTCTTCGTTAATTGAATCATTTCGTATAGATCTTTGCATACAATTTTATCTAATTGTGAAGATTTATAAAACATAAAATTGTTGTAATTTTTATGTCTTGTTTGTCCTATAATCATATTTGAAGAGCACTGCAGCTTATTGTTTACGAAAAGCTCCTGGATAATTCGGTGTGGGTTTCCTCCCTCCGATCAGCTAAGACAATCATTTCACATAGGACAAACCTGGAGCGTTTCTTCAGGTCAGTTTGTTTTTTAGTATTTAATAGTTTATTTGTTAGTATAGTTTAAGTAGTTTAGTTAGATTTATGTGTAGTTTAGATTTGTAGTTAGAATTAGTATGTTAGTTGTTTAGATAGTTTCCAGTTTATTTATTTTTCATAAAATCATAAAAAACAAAAAAAACAAGAGCTCTCGCTGTCTTAGGACAGAATATTAATGAGTTTTTCAAGTTTTCATTCAAATCTGTAAATTGTTAATATTGTACATTTTGTGAATAAGATTTATTTCTGTTAGTAGTTAGATATTTAATTTCTTAGAGTTAGTATAGTATTAGATAGTATATTGTATATATAGAATAGTTAGATTAGTTTAGTTTGTTTTAATAGTTATTTTTAGTTAGAGTAGTTAATTTAGAGTAGTTTTCTTTTTGTTTCTTTAGGACTTAGATCGGCTAATGGAGCCTCTATACCCGTCAGGGTGGTTCATCCCAAACAGCTTGGGTTATTAGACAACCTCGGACCGGTTCCACTCTCCCAGTTGACGGATGGTCAATTTCGCTCGCCAACAAATGGCGCTAGAAGGAGGGCCTGAAATTAATTAATGGCACGAGGCGGTCGCAAGACTCCTCCACCACATAATCACTCACCTATAGTGACTAGAAGCCATTTGAATGATAATATTCCCCTTCAAACAACAACCACATCAACCGACGATCCACAGATCACAGTTGAGCCAGCAACCCCTAATCCTACAGGTGGTGATATACAAGAGATTGTCTGTCAATCTCTTATAAGAACTCATAGTGCCTTAGCCTGTTTGAGGCAACCAAATCGTTCGTTGGACCAACCTTTGGATTTCTTTGATATCAGAGAACAATTAGGAGGCACTAATCTCACTGTGAATCCTTCATATCCAACCCTAAATCCTGTTGCAGGAGGATCTGGGATACCTCCTTCACCACCTCCATCATCTCCTTCCTCTTCTGGAGGAGATTCCTCTGATGAAGGCAGTTCCCCTTCTCAGCCTTCCACACCCATTACACCAATGGAAAATCAGAACAACCCTGCTAGACCTTGGCTTGATCAAGATGCCATAGCTGTACCTGGAGCTCAGCATCCCTTACCTAAACATCGGGAGAAATGGCTTCCCAAGTTTGACCCTGACTCAAAACAGATCGCTAAAGATCACATTAAAAAATTTATGTTAGCCATAAGACTCCGCAATGTCGAGAATGAAGACGTTGTCGGTAGGTTGTTCCCCTATACTTTTGAGGGCAATGCATCCACATGGTACTTTGCCCAACAACCCCATACCATCATGTCTTGGGAAAAGTTTGAGTCATGCTTTTTGGAAAAGTTCGGAGACGGTAAGCGTCCAGAAATCCTAGTCATGGACCTTTCTATCTTAAGAATGAACCCAAAAGAAAAAGTTAAAGACTTTAATCAAAGATTCTTAACACTTAAAAACCGAATCCCTATGGATTCCATGCCCGCCAAGAATCTTATAATAGCATACTACACTAAAGCTTTGCATCAAAGTATAGCTATTTGGGTTAAACGATCTAGAAAGCCACATTGTTAGAAGCCTTCGAGGAGGCCAGACAAATTGAAAAGGACATACTTAGTCTTAAAGACTCTACTAGCAACGAAACAAAGACTAGTTCTTCTTCCAAAAAGAAGATCGAAATCCTCCCCAGACCCACTCAAAGTAAAACACAACCTGAAAGCTTGGATTTAGAAAACTTAACTAAAGTTGTACAAAAACTGTCAAATCAAGTTATAGACTTAAAAAGGACAAACGAAGAATCTTCCTCAAGCAAAGGACCTTACAAGCCCCCATTCCAGAAGCCTTTTCCCACCAACCGACCTAATCCAACCACCGAAGGCCTTAATCTAGAAAGTCTGCAATGCGCCCTTCAAACAATTCTAGAAGCCCAAGATAACTTGATGCCTCCTGAGATTCCTGGGGAGGTAGTTGAACAAGAGATAGTTCAAGAAGAGGAGTCTTCTCCAAACATTTTTGGACACTTCTCGGATAGCATCTTTCAAGCTAACTTCAAGACAGTACATCCCTATAATACCAAGAGTAAGACAACAAACAAACCTTCTACCGAAAACACTACAACTTCACCTCCAAAGCAATCTAAATCAATTGAGGCTAAACAGAGTAATGTGAACCCCAACTTAGATTATGATGTAGTTGAAGATCTAAAAAAGTTGAGAGCTAACATTTATGTTTATGAGTTATTGAAATTTCCATTTCTGCTACAAAAAATGCTACAGAATATCTCAGAGAATGGAAAAAATGGTAATTCAAGCGGTAACAAGGTTGTGCAGAACAAAGTCCCCCAGAAGACTTCCACTCAGAAGAATCTTGATCCTCAAGATAAAGGAAGCCTTCCTGTAAGTAATGTAAATAATGTAAATAATGTAAATAATGTAGCTTTAGAAACTACGAGTAAAAAGCCACAAGCTACCACTCTTAGTACTCGCAAAAATGTACCTCCTTTTTGTTAACTTTCGAAATCTTTAATAGAAACATGCACAATTGTATGGTAGACTCAGGAGTGTCATCCAATGTGATGCCATGGTCTGTATGCCAGAAGATTAACGCTGAAGTTGAACCCTCCACTTTAAAAATCATACAACTTGATCGGACCAATGTTAAAGTTATAGGAGAACTAAATAATGTGCTTATTAGATTATCGTCTAACCCCAAGGTTCATCAAGTCATTGATATAATTGTTGCGGATATTCCAAAAGTGTATGGTCTATTTTTAAGAAGGGACTGGTCGGAGAAGCTACATGGTTATTTCGCGACAGATTGGTCTCACCTATGGCTTCCAGACAATGGCAAGCCTAACAAGATCAAGGTAAATCGTGAACATTATCTTAAGTTCAAAGTCACAGATTTGAACGATCCCAACGAACCATTTACACCTTCTGCTGATTCACCCGAAGTATAAGGGATGGACACCTTTTTCGGCAATTTCATGGCCGAGGCTTCAGCTATCACCAATCCAGAACAGCAGTCCGAGATTGTAGCATATATGCAGCTAACAACTTCCACGCAACGGTCTCATGTACCCGATGGAAATCAAATTTGGTCTCTGTATTTTTACGGGTCAAAGTCCAAAGAAGGAGCTAGTGTAGGTTGCGTTATTATCGATCTGGTAGGTAACAAAACATTGATTGCATGTAGGTTAGAATTTGAATGTACTAATAACACTACAGAGTATGAGGCTTTATTGCAAGTTCTCAGAAAAGCTTTAGATATGAACATTCAAAATTTGACTGTCTTTGGCGACTCTGAAATAGTGGTTAGACAGGTAAGAAATTCTATCCACTGTCTGTCTCCACATCTTAAAAGTTACCAATCTGAGATATGGAATTTAATGAATAAATTTTCTGCTTTCAATATAAATTCTATTCCTAGATTGAATAACTTTGAAGCAGATTTACTAGTTAATGTAGATACTAAACTCTTTCCTGCAGAAGGCTTGTCCCCAGATGCATTCTTCGTCGAGCTATTGTTCTGGCCATCCGTTCCCGACAACATCACGAACTAGAGAGTCTTTGACGACGATCAACAGATTATTAACTTTCTCCACATGGAAGAAACCTTTCAAGGCGTGGTGATAAACGAACACATGCACGACGACAATTTATGTGATTTCATGGTAATACCAGATCCGAGAACTCTTGAATCTTCATTGGACATGGTAAAATCGATCCCTAAGTCTGTAGTTAGATTAGAGAATTTTTATGATCTTCAAGATAAATTTAAAAAGACGGTCAACTGTAAAACCAATAGTTCCTCGTTATATTATGAAAATGTAAACTTAGGAACTAAGGACAATCTGCAGTGCATTAATCTAGGGCTGGGATGTTCTGAACAAGAGAAAGTTGTCTTTATTAAATTGTTCAAAGAATTTAAAGATGTCTTTTCATGGACGTATGATGACCTTAAAACTTTCAACCCTAACATCATACAACATGTCATTCCTGTGAAGCCCCAAACCTTACCCTTTCAACAAAAATTAAGAAAAATGCACCCTAAGCTCGAACCGACCGTTCAAAAAGAATTGAATAAACTCCTAAATGCTAAAATAATTTTTCCAGTTAGGCACACTCAATGGGTTTCTAACCTTGTCCCAGTCTGGAAGAAAAGTGGCGAAATCCGACTTTGTGTCGATTTCCGAAACCTTAATAGAGCGTCTGATAAAGACAACTATCCTGTCCCACCCATGGAACAAATCCTTCAACAGGTATCTGGTTCTAAGAGGCTATCCTTACTGTATGGTTTCTCGGGGTACAACCAAGTCCTGATGTCTCCACTAGACCAACTTAAAACTACCTTCCATACCCTGTAGGGCACTTATGCTTATCGAAAAATACCCTTTGGATTGATTAATGTCGGTGCCACTTTTCAAAGAGCAATGGACATTGCTTTCCGAGGCTTAATCAATCAGTCCGTTGTAGTTTACTTAGATGATGTTACCATTTTTTCTAAGAACAAAAACGATCATCTAGCTCACTTACGAGTCATTCTACAGTGATGTCATAAATACGGCATCTCCTTGAATCCTAAAAAATCCATCTTTGCAATAGAACAGAGTAAACTCTTGGGATTTATTGTGTCAATCGAAGGGATGATTATCGACCCTGAAAGGACTCAAGTCATCGCAAAACTTCCCCCTCCTACATCCAAAAAATCTATGCAGTCTTTCTTAGGCCAGATTAACTTTCTGAGAAGATTTGTCCCCAGCTTCTCCGAAATGGTCAGACCTTTGCAAAACCTAATTAAGAAAGACACCCAATATCACTGGGGACCCCTAGAAAATCAAGCTTTTAATGCAATAAAGAAGGCCATAATAGATGCCCCGTCTCTCATGAACCCCAATTTTTCTCAAGACTTTACACTCTACACTTTTGCTTCTTATTGTTCCTATGCCATCATCCTAACCCAAAAGAATATGGAGAACAATGAAGTACCCATTGCCTTTATGAGCTATGCTTTCAAAGGTGTTGAACTTAATTACCCAGTGGTAGATCGGCAAGCCTATGCTATTTTCAAAGCATTCAAGCACTTCCGGTCCTATCTTTTGAAGTCATGAACGAAAGTCATTGTCCCCTACCTAGCCGTCAGGAACCTGTTAGTGCAGAAGGAACTAGGTGAAAAGAGAGCTAACTAGGTCACCTCCTTGCAAGAGTATGACTTAGAAATCACCCCAGATCAAATAGTGAGAGGTCAAGGGTTATGCAAGTTAGTTGTTGATTCAGCGGTAGGACAGCAAGAAGAAATAAATACTTCAAACCTAGGACAACACGATCAAAATCTAATCTGTTGCGCACAAAACCCTGTCAGTTCTTGGTATGACGATATAAGATTCTGTCTTGAACATGGGTCAGCCCCCCGTCACCTAGATCACTCTAAAAGAAGAGAAAAGTCTACCTCCTTTCATCTGGTTAATGGTATTCTGTTTCGTCAAATTTTTTACGACGTACTGATGCGCTGTCTTGAAAAAGACGAAGCAGAAAAAGTCTTGCTAGAGTTGCATGCAGGAGAAGCTGGTGGCCATTTTGGTGGTGACACCACTGCCCATAAGTTTTTAAGAGTCGGTTATTACAGGCCCATGCTTTTTAGAGATGCCCATGCCTTGTGTCGTAAGTGTATTATTTGTCAAAAAGCATCAGGGCGGTTACAAAAACCAACCTTTCCTTTGCAGCCCGTTTCAGTAGACTCTCCTTTTCAGCAGTGGGGCCTTGATATCATAGGTCCAATCAACCCCCCTTCCTCACAACAGCACAAGTTTATTGTGACAGCCACAGATTACTTTACCCGATGGTCTGAAGCTGCTGCGTTAAGAATTGTCAACACCAGTCAGGTAATTGCCTTTCTAAATTCAAATATTATCACTCATTTTGGTATCCCTGATTGTTTAGTATTCGATAATGCTTCTTACTTTTCCTCTCTTGAGATGAGCGAGTTCACTTTGAAAAAAGGAATCAAACTAAAGTATTTTTCTAGTTATTACCCTCAGGGCAACGGATTGGCAGAATCAACAAACAAGAACTTGATTAAAATCATCAAGAGAATGGTGGTTTAAAAAAACAAAAATTGGCACAATGCACTATTAAATGCATTGTGGGCTGATAGGGTAACACCAAAAGCTATTGTAGGTAACTCCCCCTTTTTTCTCGTTTATGGTAGAGAAGCAATTCTGCCATCTCACATTCTTCTTCCTTTGCTTCAGTTGTCACAGAGAATCCAAGAAGAAGATTGTCCCCCTTTGGAAAACTGAATTAACGTTTTGATGAAGCTAGAAGAGGTAAGGGCCCAAGCTAAACATAAGTTAGATCAGCATCAACTATTGTTTAAAAGATATTTCGATTCTAAATCTGCTTCTGATAGGAATTTTGAAGTAGGTGACCTCGTCTTGAAATGGGACAAATCACATGAGGGAAAGGGAGAGCACGGGAAATTTCAAAACTTATGGCTTGGACCATTTTTAATTGCTAAAAAGTTGGGTCCCGGTTCTTTCCGATTGAAAAATCTTGAGGGGTAGCTTGACACCTACCTGGTAAATGGCCAAGCCTTGAAAATATACTTTGCTTGATGACAACCCTTGTATACTATGAACATATTTTGCTTTTGCTTGCTTTATCATTTGTTGTTTGTTTTTTATTTTTCCTTTGAGTTTATCAGATTGTGTTTTTTGAAATACACATACCTATATACTGAGATTTTCAGACAAAGAAAACAAAAAAATTATTCGCTGAAATAACTGCTAAGAAAATTGTATAAACATCAATGGTATATTTCTGAAATTTATATCTGTGTTGGCAAAAAGTCTGTTGTTTGAAAGAAGTTGACTGATTTCATTCTCTAAGTAAAGCTTGTCATGATCATCTATTCTCTTTTTACGTTGTCCCTATTCCTTAAGGGAATGAATCAGAAGATGTATCCCTACCTTAAGAAGTTGTTTTTTTTGAAACATCTCTGGATCTTAATAAAGGACAGTTCTAAAAAATTCTGATGAGGTCTAAAAAAATATGTTAAAATATCATGATTTTCAGCGTCACCCCGCTCAACTATATACCTTTGAAGAAAAAAAAAATCACTAATAGAGATGTGGGAAGTGCTTGTAAACCCGCCGGGATGCTGAACAGGTCTGCTGGAAGCGGGTAAATGCATGCATGATGCCAAGAAAACTTCATCAGGGTACTGAACATGCCCGCTGGCAACGAAGCAATGTCAGTTGTATGAAAATTTGCAAATAAGAAACCTCTTTAATGTCCTTTATTTTGATCTGGAACTTCTTGGCAGGATATAGATGTCAGAGTGGGTTAAATGGAAACCCTATCGAGGCTATGGACGCCTGCTGGCAATAGTGGCTCTATCAACAGTATTGGATATTTTATCTTTAATATCGTGACTTGCTGGTCTTAATTCTGTTATCAGTTTTCATCTTTTAAAACACTGTTGGAATAGTTGGTTAATGATGATGTTCATACGATTCTCTGGTTGTTATTTTTGAGTTGGAATTATCTTTGTTGTCCTAATATGAATTTGTTCTTTTGGCAGAGATAACTTCTTCTACCAGTTTGTCTCCATTGTTGGCAGCCAATTCACATTTTTCCACTGTCTTATAAGATGCCTACACTAGTGTTTTACAAACCTTAATTTTTCGTCGCAATTCTCAAATAAACGACACTTTTATTTTTGCGCTATTTACACACCTACCTTCATTTTTTGTTTTCACGACTGTAAGTGCGAAAACTTGGTCTTTCGAAGTCGCATTAAAATCTTCAATGAATTGTCGTTATCATTCTTGTCGATATGCCCATTGCATTTACATTTTACTTATCATTATGCAATTGGCAAGACCTTTTGATCTGTACTCATTTGACATTCTTTGATTTCGTTTTATGAATGATTGAATTTGTGATACATTGGGGATTGGATTTACATGTTATTTGATTAATTCACTTGGTACATTGGTATACATAAAAACGCATTGGCACATTGGTTAAACTCTTGGTATGAATCATTTTATACACTGCATGTCACTTAGTCAAACCCTTGGTATTGGTTTTGATTTATTTGTTTGGTTTTGAAACTATAACTCTTGATTGCACGAACGGTTTATCCACTTACCAAAGGTTTCGATTGATTCATTGAAATGGCATAGTTATAACACATATGTGTTGTGATTTGAATAGTTGAAAGCGGTGACGGTTGTACCATGGTAATGACTACTCTGCATGGACAGAAAATAGCTCCACCACCTTCGCACGATGTCATTAATGACTTCCCTTATCCTTGTTTTACCTCTGCTAGCATCGGGTAAGCCTTCGAGTGTTATGATCCTATGTGTGCTGCATTCAAACCCTGGTTCGTTCACATCACTTACCGTGTACTCTTCTCCATGGCACCGGTGGTGCGAATTGAGCTGAACGGTAGTCAAGCCTTGCTACTATTCGACAATGCCTGGAAATATTTGCAAGATAATGGTTGGCTCACCTTTGTACAGAAGTTTGAGGGTTTTAATATGTTTGTTGCACAATAGTTCGCCCTGACTTTTGATGGGTGTAGGGCCAAAATAGGTGACATTCATCTTAAAATCAATGAAGATTTCATTAGCTCTGCCACAGTGTTAGCAGCCATGGGCTAGTGATGGTTTAAAAATTCTAAAGTTGAGGAGGTGCCATGGCCACTATTGTTCATCTCACGAAAGGTCACATCCTGCGACATAGGTATGCCGATTTCCATGCTTAAACCAAGGTGGCATGATCTGTTGATAGTGGTTAAACAATTTGTGACCTGTGAGGGTCGATATGGACTGGTTTTTCTTTATCACCTTCGACTTTTAATGAATTTCATGGGTTATCCATTGAACATGCCATTTTACTTCCAGTGTAGCCTTTATAAAATGGCTAAAAGGCTTAAACAAGAAAAGGCCGATAGTAGCTTGTTCCACCATGGCCTAATTAGACTCGTCGTTGTTCACCACTTAAATCTTCTCGGTGATAGTTGGCAAGCTTTTATCTCTCGAAATGGTTTTGCTGATACAGAGCCTGCCCAAATTGACAAGCCCGTGGTTAGTGAAACTAAGTTTGAGCCACCCGTGCCTTTCCATGTCCTACTGTCCTCTCCTTAACCCTCAGTGGACCCTGATATTGACCTACCCAACATTATAACCAAGAAGGTTGAGGCTGTTAAAAATCCTGTGAGCAAAAAGGTTAAAGGTAACCCTACTGTCGACGGAAAAGGTAAAAAGAATGCTCGACTCATATCAAGACTAGCTAGGAATAAACCTAAACCTAGTGCTGAGCAGAAGCCCATAGTCCTCAGTGAAGACTCGGACTTTGACGTCGAACACTTCCTAGCTAGTGAGTACCCTTACTCCAAAGGTCTGTGCTCTGAGCCACCCTATGACTTCGTTTCTAATTTCCTTCCTTGCCTAAGGAACAATCCTAGTTACCCAGGGATCAAGCTACCTAATGAAACCCTCGGCGATTTAACCAAACCCTCACCTACATTTTCGAAGCACGAACAGTCGTCATGTGACCAATGTAATGTGTGATTGGAATGCTACTATACCGACGTCCCCTTATTACAGTTGAAAATCAAATCATTGGAAAATCAAGTTGCAGTGTTGACTAGTGAAAGGGACAAGCTTCGATCTGATGATAAGAAGCAGAAAACCATTGGTTCCATCGTGTTTAGGAATGTCGAATCGGCTACAACCTTCGTAAATTCCAAAATGTCATGATCAAGTTGTCTGCTCGTCATCCAGGTATGAATTTCTATATCATTTTCATTTTGTGAATTGCTAGGATTAATATAATGAATTGAGTTTGGTTTTCAAATAGCTCTACCTATTGTATAGCCATATCAAAAACGGTTATGTTGTTCATCCTGTACATTATTTTCGTTTTGCTAAAATTAAATGAAGTTTTGATTTGGTTACACGATTTGGTCGTGCCCAGTTTAGAAATTGATTGGTTGTCACTGGGTTTGATTCGTTTGTCTGTTGGTGTGAGTTAATGTGATCAATGGTGTGTGCTTTCTCTTGGATTTTGTTTGTATATGACCTGTACAGGAGATTTTTATGCTAAAATTAGAGCACGGCCATGTTTTGATTTGGTATGATTTCGTTGTGGTTGGATTATATTGGCTCTGATTTTATGGTGTGATTTTGGAACGATTTCGTGAGTTTGATTGTTATGATATCTTAATATGTTATGTGATGTAATCTTCTAAATCAGGAATACAACTCTGTTCAACTCCGATTTGAAAAGAACGACTCTATTTTGTATGGAAACGATATTCTCATTTAGCATGTGCAGAAGATATCTTCGCCGAAATCATGGAACTGTTTTGATTCACGACGACTATGTCAAAATCAAACCGTTCGATTCGCTCTTGATTTGATTGGGTTGTTGCATATTTTGAGTTAGCATGATTGTTTTCATGAGTTGGATTCATATCGAAAATAGACTTGATGTTGCTCTGTTGATTTTAATTTTCAAAACGAGTTTGTTAACTCAGATCGACTTATGTTATCTCTGTCGAATTCGTATGATGAAATTCGGTTAATAGTTCGTTTTGAAATGAATTCTAATAATAATTTCGTTGAAAGTCAATCAATTTTGTCTACCCCAATTAGCAATAATAAACGATTCCGCGAATCCCACAGACCCTGTTATCAACCGATTGAATCCATTATGATTTTGTTTACATACCAGTTTTGATTTGATTCGCTAATAACATGGATCATTTGTTGTGTTTAATATATTGATCAATTTGAGAAAATGATCCTGTTAATTTGGTTTGGATTCGAAGTGATTTTGTGGATAGCTGAAGAAACTATTTGTGATTTCAATTGGTTATGAATCGATTTCATTACTGTCGGTTATCCAATATGATTCTGTTTACCCGATTTTGTGACAACAAACGAAACAGGGTATATGCATCTCTGTAGTCGATTGATTGATCCTAGTCTTGTTTTGATCTCAAATTAGTATAACAATTTCAATTTGAATGATTCATTTGTCTTTCAAATAGCAATTAGATACTTGTTAATAGTTGAATTTAATTCTTTAAAGATTTGAATTGATTTTAATGCTGATTTTGTGTCTGATTTAGACCAGCTACAGAATCGCAAGATTCTATAGCTAGTCTTTAGAATTAGATTTTTATCAATTCTATCAACAAAATATCCTCCTAACTTGTCCATTTTTTACCTTTTCCAGGTACATCTGAATTGCATTGGGCATGTTGTGGCAGTATAGGAGATATTTTTGTGATACAATTTTATTTTAGGTTCCTAGTTTAGTCAGACTTCGGATATTTTCCCAGATTTATGTAAACAGTTTTGATAACTTCCACAGGGATGTTTTACCCTGTGAGAGGTCTTTAAATACTTATTATTTTTTGTAATAAGGAGCATCTTCACTTGTGGGAGAACCAGGCTATGGATTTCTAATACAAACTGAGACAAGAGTTGATGTCTTGCTACAGCTTTCACTTTCAATATATCAAACTTTTGTTTCAAGTTTATGCATGTCAGTTTGCAGTTGATTATAGACTACTTTAGCTATCATAATCTATTGCAGGATGATATGATTTGATTAATGTGTTATCCATATCTGATCTCTTTCATTATTTAANGTTAATTTGGTTTGGATTCGAAGTGATTTTGTGGATAGCTGAAGAAACTATTTGTGATTTCAATTGGTTATGAATCGATTTCATTACTGTCGGTTATCCAATATGATTCTGTTTACCCGATTTTGTGACAACAAACGAAACAGGGTATATGCATCTCTGTAGTCGATTGATTGATCCTAGTCTTGTTTTGATCTCAAATTAGTATAACAATTTCAATTTGAATGATTCATTTGTCTTTCAAATAGCAATTAGATACTTGTTAATAGTTGAATTTAATTCTTTAAAGATTTGAATTGATTTTAATGCTGATTTTGTGTCTGATTTAGACCAGCTACAGAATCGCAAGATTCTATAGCTAGTCTTTAGAATTAGATTTTTATCAATTCTATCAACAAAATATCCTCCTAACTTGTCCATTTTTTACCTTTTCCAGGTACATCTGAATTGCATTGGGCATGTTGTGGCAGTATAGGAGATATTTTTGTGATACAATTTTATTTTAGGTTCCTAGTTTAGTCAGACTTCGGATATTTTCCCAGATTTATGTAAACAGTTTTGATAACTTCCACAGGGATGTTTTACCCTGTGAGAGGTCTTTAAATACTTATTATTTTTTGTAATAAGGAGCATCTTCACTTGTGGGAGAACCAGGCTATGGATTTCTAATACAAACTGAGACAAGAGTTGATGTCTTGCTACAGCTTTCACTTTCAATATATCAAACTTTTGTTTCAAGTTTATGCATGTCAGTTTGCAGTTGATTATAGACTACTTTAGCTATCATAATCTATTGCAGGATGATATGATTTGATTAATGTGTTATCCATATCTGATCTCTTTCATTATTTAAAAGTACAGCAATTACTTGGTTTCAGTTAATGAATCACAGTTTTCTCTTCTTCATTAATTGAATCATTTCGTATAGATCTTTGCATACAATTTTATCCAATTGTGAAGATTTATAAATCATAAAATTTTTGTAACTTTTATGTCTTGTTTGTCCTGTAATCATATTTGAAGATCACTGCAGCTTATTGTTTACGACAAGCTCCTGGATAATTCGGTGCGGGTTTCCTCCCTCCGATCAGCTAAGACAATCATTTCACACAGGACAAACCTGGAGAGTTTCTTCAAGTCAATTTGTTTTTTAGTATTTAATAGTTTATTTGTTAGTATAGTTTAAGTAGTTTAGTTAGATTTATGTGTAGTTTAGATTTGTAGTTAGAATTAGTATGTGAGTTGTTTAGATAGTTTCCAATTTATTTCTTTTTCATAAAATCATAAAAAGCAAAAAAAACAATAGCTCTCGCTGTCTTAGGACAGAATATTAATGAGTTTTTCAGGTTTTCATTCAAATCTGTAAATTGTTAATATTGTACATTTTGTGAATAAGATTTATTTATGTTAGTAGTTAGATATTTAATTTCTTAGAGTTAGTATAGTATTAGATAGCAGATTGTATATATAGAATAGTTAGATTAGTTTAGTTTGTTTTAATAGTTATTTTTAGTTAGATTAGTTAATTTAGAGTAGTTTTATTTTTATTTCCTTAGGACTTAGATCGGCTAATGGAGCCGCTAAACCCGTCAGGGTGGTTCATCCCAAACGGCTTGGGTTATTAGACAACCCCGGACCGGTTCCACTCTCCCTATTGACGGACGGTCAATTTCGCCCATCAACACTATCATAGAGTAATACTAGATCTCCTTCCTTGAATGTCTTCCTTTTGATGTGGCGGTCATGCCAGGCTTTGTCTCTTGCTTTATGTACTTGTTGATGAAATCCTTCCAAGATTCAGTCTTTCTACTTTGACAGTAATTGATTCAGTCTTTCCTATATTGCGCTTCATTCTGTCATTTGTGTAATGGTTGTTATTCGTAGACTAGGTATTAAAAATTCTAAGGGCATTAATGCTTCTTGAACATAAACTAGTTTGAAGGGCGTGTGACCAATCAGCTTTTTACATGTATTTCTATACGCCCATAGTATTGCTAGTACCTTGAGATCCCAATCGTCCCTATTGATGTTGCATATCTTTTTCAAGTCATTTTCTAGGATTTTGTTGAAGGCTTATACCGTGTCATTTGCCTATGGGTGGTATGGTGTGCTTTTTTGGTGATGAACTTCAAACTCTTCCAACATCGCTCAGATGGTGTTGTTTATGAAGTGTGTTCCTTGGTTTCTCATCAAAATTCTTGGGCATCCAAATCTAGTAATTATATGTTCGAACAAAAAGTGTGTAGCTCTCTCTGCATTGCAGTCTTTTACTGGCACATCTTCCACCCATATTGTTAGGTATTCCATCCTGGTGATGTTATATCTTGCCCCCGTTATTTTGGTTGGTGGTTTAATAGGTCCCATAAAGTCTATTGCCCATTTGTCAAATGCCTGAAGTGTCACTTGTGGTCTTAGTGGCATCTTGTCCCTTCTATTGGGTTTGCCTACCCTTTGACAGACGTCACATTGCTGGAAGTATTCCTTCGAGTCTCTATGGATTGTTGGCCACCATAATCCTACACGTAGTACCTTCTGCGTGGAACACTTTTCTGCATAATTCCCTTATGCTATTCCCTCATGGGCTTCTTCTAAAATTCTTGGTCATTCGTGGGCTAGTGTGTATCTTCGTAAGATGTTATTTGTGCCCATATTGTATAGATGTATTGCAATCAATTAATAGTCAGTTGCGTGGACTACCAGATTCTTCTTTTGCGCAATGGTATATTCTTGTGGAGCAGTACCTGTGTTTAAGTACTGGATGATCTCTGCGAAGTGATCATCAACAATCTGTACTGAGAATAGTTGTGCATCTAGAAATTCTAAATTTGTTGGTTCCTCAACGTTTGTGACCCTCGATAGGTGGTCAGGACCTACATTCAGTTTTCCTTGTTTAACTATTACCTCAAAGTCAAATTCTTGAAATAATAATAGCCATCAATAGATTCTCCCCCCTAACATTGGCTTGTTGACTAGGTATTTCAGAACTGAGTGATCTGTAAACATATTAAAGTGTTTTCCCAGTAGGTAATGTCTATACTTTTGTAGTGCATAAACCATATCTAGGCCTTCTCTTTCTGTTGTGTTATAATTCTGTTATGAATCTGATAGTTTTCTACTTGCAAATGCTATCGAGTGGTCCAAGTATCTTGCTCCTGTTTACACCAAGATAGCTCCAAGTGTGATCGTTGATGCATCTACATGTACATGGAATGTATTCTCCCAGTCTATAAATACCATTATTGGTACAGTGACCATCTTCTCCTTTAGGGTATCCAGACTGTGTTGGCATTCATCGTTCCATTGATACTTTGTATCCTTCCTTAACAATTTTTCCATTGGTGTTGTAATTTGCACGTAGCCTTTGATGAAATTCCTCTAATATCCCATGTGTCCTAATGTTTCTCTGAGTTGGTAGACTGTTTTTGGCGCTGGTAGATTAACAATGACTAGGATTTTGGCCAGATCCACTAACAAACCCTATTTGCATACTATGTGTCCTAATAGTATCCCAAACGGTGTCCAGACAGTCTGAGTACTACGACTAATGCTCATTTAGTGATATGGTCATTGCTTAATGGGTATCACATTAGGTCTGAGTGGTATCTTCAGTTCCCCTAGTTCTCCTGCTATGCCTTTCATCTCTATAAAGGTTGTGGGAAAAATGTTGATGTATCCACATAACAGTTATGTGATGATTTCTAGTTTCTATTCGTCCCAATAGTCTCCAATGTTGACCATATTGGGATGCTCGGCGGTCCCTATGTTAACCTTATTTACTTTGATTGGCACAGATATGACCTATGACTCTAAGGGTGGGCCTTCCACATCTCTCTCACCTTCAACTTCCTCGATCTGAATATCGCGCGGATCGTCTTCATCCAGAGCTTCCTCCTGTACATGGTAGCATGATAGTAGATCCTTGATTGTCTGCTTATTTCATTATTGTATCTCTTTGATAGTTTCTACTTATAATTCTTTGAGGAATATGACATTTATGATCTATTTCAGGGCTGCATCTATGTAGGGGTTCTCATTGTTGAATGAGAAATTGATTGTAAAGTTTTGTTGGAGTGTTACCCATGTCTTGGTTCCTTTACGCATTTCCTGGTCTATATACCAATTCGATGGTATTCCCTCTAGAGTATGAATGAAGTGGTGATACCATTCCTCCGATGGTGTCATTTTCCACAGCACGTGACACACCTCCAAGTGTTCTGCTAATGGACCTAGTCTGTCATATTTCTGTTGTTTTTTACCTGTCTGTTCTGCATCGAACCTTATGTGTAGTAATCTCTTACATTGGTACCAATCTGTGATAGTTTCTTTGTGTGCACCCCACCATCTAGCAGGTGTATCTTTTAATGCTAAATCCAGTGCTAGCAATCTCTAGTTTTCTAGTACCTCGTCTTCATATTGTGTCAAGAAAGTTTCCAAATCATTTAGCTCGTAAAAGCTGGGTGGTTCTCTGATTTTTGTGCCAATCCACCTTACTACGCAGTCTATTCTGGCACACCTTCTCGTGGATACTTCGTGTAGTCTTTGCTGCCAGTTTTCTAACCCGATGTCTAAGTCTGTTGTGCATGAAGTAATGCTTTGCCAACTGAGTACCTCATCTGCAGTTGGGTTTATATAATCTATATCGCGCACAGTTGTTCTGTACAACTGGTCAATTTCTTCTAAATACAGGCAAGTGGGTTCTGTGAACCTCTCACCTTCCGACGGGTCGAGTGGGGCTATGACCCTGTAGTCCCCTGAATCAAATGTCATTTTTCTGGTTTTTATGTTAATTATGGCGTGGTTGTCAAATGCCCAATCCAGCCCAAGTAGCGTTAGATAAGGTGTTGTGCCATATACTATTTCGATGACTTCAAAGTCTTCCTTAGTGCGCACCCCATCCAGGTCTACCATCACTCCTTTCAATCTACCTATTGGTAGGACTTTATGTTGATTTGCTAGTTTTAACTGAAGCGTTGAATATCCCAGTGTAGGCTATCCCATGCATTGCCATGTAGCTTTTGGTAGTACATTTACTTTGGATCCTAGGTCTAGTATAATATCTCCCATATTGAAAAGCCCAATGTTATCATTTAATCTAAATTCCCTGCTTGTTCTTCTTCTTGTGTGTAGGTGGTTGATGGTTTTCAATTCTGGCTTATGTTGTGTTTCACCGCTACATTGTTCTAGGATGTTCTGTGATGTTTTGATGGACGAGGGATCATTTAACATTTTGATGCATGATTGCAGAAATGCTTTGATCGTACTTACTTGTTCCTTGGGTTGTATTCGGTTGGTATGGTCCATGAATGGTGGCATTTCATATTTTGGAGCTTCCATGCTCTGTTGTGTGGTTGGTGCATTGTTCTCCTTCTGGAATTCTTGTCGAGCTTCTGTAAAAATCTCCTTCTCCTTACGTGCATCAAACTGCTTCTTGGGGTCAGTTTTCTTCTTTATCCATTGGTTCTGTGTTGGTTCTTGTTGGACTGCGTCATTCTGTGTTTTCATTCCTACTTGAGTGACTATACTGATGTTCCAACTGTCATCCCTTGCTTCGGCTAAAATGCACTGAACATTCTGGTTATTTTGGTTCCTTTTTTCCTGGATTTTTCCAAGTAATGTCAGACAATCCTCTGTATCATGATCTAATGCACGACAATACATACAAGTTGTTGGTGGCAGGGGACACTCCCGTGCATAATGTCCTAGTTGTTGGAAATTGTGACATGTGACAGGTCCTCTGCCTCGTCTGAAACCTCCTATGGTTCGTCCTGCTTGGTGTGAAACCTACTGTTGATGCATCGTGTTGTATGGTGTTGGGGCTTGATTGAACTGTGGTGTTTCCTTCCCAATCATCATTTTTTCCTGTACCCTGTATACATCGGATGTTCTTTCCCGCATCAATTCCATAGTTCTGCAATCTTTTTCATCGTGGCCTACTGACTTGCAAAAGATGCAATATGAGGTCTTGGGGATTTTTTGGTATTTTTGCATCATCATGCAATGGTAAGGGTCGTGACCTGGTTTCTTACATATTTGGCACCATAATCCTCCCTATGGTGTGGGTTTGGCATTCCTATCGCCATATATTGTGCAAATGTTGGGAATTCATTCTTATGGTGTCCTTCCGTCCTGCAGGTAGTGCACCAAACTGCTTCTCGTTTATCCTTGTTCTTATTTTGGTTCATCTGAAATGTTAAGTTTTTTAGGTCCTCCTTCAGTTCTTCGATAGTGGGGTCCGTCTGCTGGTACTGATTCTCTTCCAATTGCAAGGCTGCTTGTAGAGCCTCTACATGCGTCTAAAACTTATGTTGTCGTAACGGATATTTTAAGTGTGGGAGTAGTGTGTTGATAAATAGGTGTCGGTGTTGTATGTGGGTCATGAGGTATTTTAACTTTCCTTTTAATCGCTTGAATCTTTTATCAATCTCCCATACCGATTCCCCTAGTTTCTGTCTTATTTCAATCATCTCATTCATGTATTGACCCTCTGATATCAGCTTATGGAACTCATTGAACAGTAGTTTCTTAATGTCATCCAGTGTCCTTGTCATTCTAGGAAATTTTTTTGTGTCTAGACTCATGTACCAGTCTAGTGCACGGTCTCTTAGCATGATCGCTAGCTGCATGAGTTTAGTGTCTTCATCAATGATCTGCTTTGCTTCCCAGATCTTTGTGCAAATGAACAGATGTTTCTCAGGGTCTTTTGTTGCTTCTCCTCAAAACTCTGGTAATCTGATGGTGGGGTCGTGTCCTACCATTCCAAATAGTGAGATATTCTCTCCTCCACGTGGTTATATAGTTGACTAAGGTTGCATGAACTAGCTCCTCCATTTGTTTCCTTTTGTTTCAATGTACTTCCTTCTGTCAGACTTCCTTCAAAATTTGGTTTTCTAAATGGTAGTGTTCTTTTTGGTGTATTGGTCACACATGGGTTTATGGGTTCCACACTGACATTAATATTGAAAGGATGGCTATCTTCTCCTGTCGTTCTTAGGCCTCTTGTTTTCCTTTCATATGTGGTGCACAGGATTTCCTCAATCCACTCCATAGCCCAGAGATCCTCTACCTCTTCCTTGTCGCTGGCCAAGCCCTCCCTCTTGGCTACGACTCTCTTCTTGGTATTTACCTTATGTTGGTAGGGTGCTCCGCTATGCATCATTCATGATGATTCCAAGATCCACTTGCATTGGTCGTCATCCATCAAGATCGGATCCAAGGGTTCCTCCTCCTTCTTCTCTATAACCTGCCCTCCTTCCATTCCACCTTTCTCTGTTATTGCTTCCCCCCTTCCCCCATGTGCGCAGGGAAGTCTAGTTGTATGATTCCATTGTCATCACACCCTTGTTATATAGCAGTGTCTTGATAGAAGTATATAGTGATCGGATGTACCTTCCTCTAGGTCCTCGTAGGAATTCTTTCTCAGCTGCGTTGTATGACTTTGTTGTGTCTACTATGAATTTTGAGATAAATCCTGCCATAATACTATCAAGCCAAAAGTCGACTGTGCGGGTGAATTTTTTGTTCATATGTTGCAGCTATTGGATCTGTATTGGGGTCCAATCTAGCTGTCGAATCTGATTTGTTGTGTGGGTATCCTTTAACCTTAAGATCCACTCATGTAGTAGATGTGGAAAATCATAGAAAAAAACTTTGTGTAGATCTGTAAATACGTATTTATTCAGGTATTTATGCGCTGTGATCCTGGGGTTTCTATTGTCTTTTTGTAAAAATTCTAGCTCTGTGGTTCTCAACCGGCCCTCAATTTCTTCTCTCGTGGGGTTCCAGGGTCTCAACATCCCCTTTTAAGGGTTCATTATTCTTCCTCGGGTTCTTTATTCATTCCTTCTCATTTACTCAGTCCTTTCTTGTTCCTCTTAACATGGCAATGAAACCATCTGTTGGTCTTTTTACTTCCCTTCGAGGGTTATCTAAGTTATTGACCTAGGTTTCATGTCATTCGGGGTTCCCACAAAGCCTCTAAAACTATCGTCCCTCCTGGTAAACCAGAAAACAGCACAGCATTGGAGAGCACTGCGCAGTCTCACCCGGGATAGCTTTAAATGGGTGGTTGTAAGACTTAGGTGTTTGCAACCTAGGACAGAGTAGGGAATGTGTTAAATTATGAGTTTGATTTCTTATGCGGGATAATTCTTTTATTTTCTTCAATACTTTGATTCACGCTTAATACACTTCAACAATTTCAAATCATAATTGAATAGCAATGATTATGTAGATAAGTAAACGTGCATATCAACAACACATATACCTAGGGGAAACCCTGTACAGTGAGAAAAACCTTAGCAAAAAATATTCCTTTATTGCATTAATAATGTAAGATCTCTTACAAATATCCACCATGAATGTACTTCTCTCAAAGAGCTTGCCAAGATGACTTTGACCTGAAAAAGATGTACAAAACCTTGCTGAAATACACCTATGATATGCTGCCTCTTTATCACTTATGTGCTCCTCTATTACTTCACCCTCAACCTGCATATGAAAACTCTATTTCAAAACTGTGTTGCAAAACTATGTTGCAAATCTGCATTGCAAGAACTGTGTTGAGGAGAGGGTTCAACCTCTTCTTATATAGGTTGAAGAGGGGAATAGGAGAAGCTCGAAATAATAACTTGATTGCATGCATTAGTCATAAATCAACTTCATACTTTAGTTCGAACTTAGAACTAGACTTAAGACTGACATGCATTAGTTCAAACTTACAACTAGACTTAAGACTTTAGTTTCAACTCAACATTCCACTTTAGTTCTAAGATAGAACTAGACTCAAGACTTTAGTTGCAACTCAACATTACACTTTAGTTCTAGACTCAATACTTTAGTTCCAACTCAACATTACACTTTAGTTCTAAGACAGAACTAGACTCAAGACTTTAGTTGCAACTCAACATTACTAAAAATAGAACTAGACTCAAGACTTTAGTTGCAACTCAACATTACTAAAAATATAACTAGACTCAATAATTTAGTTGCAACTCAACATTACACTTTAGTTCTAATATAGAACTAGACTCAAGACTTTAGTTACAACTCTTGACAAGGCAATTCGAAATTCTCTTCATGGTGGATAATGTTTACACGTGCCAACACACTAGATCACTACAATTACATCATTTGCAATATTAGGAATATTGTTTGTTTCTAGTTCATAGGAATTTTACATTCAACCTAAATTTTTCTAGATACATTGACTTTTTCTCATGGCTCACAAGGTTTGACTAGGCTCACGGAGGTTGTATTTTCCCCCTGACTTTTGCACTAGTCTATCTATGCTCATAGAGGTTGTACGTTCCCCCTGACTTTTGCACTAGACTGTCTATGCTCACAGAGGTTGTATGTTCCCCCTGAATTTTGCATTAGACTCACATAGCATCTCATTCATCCTGTATTTTGGTTTGACTCACAGAGGTTGTCTATTCCCCCTAGCTTTTTTCAATACCTCACAAGACTGGTTGATTCTCCAAATATCCCTGGCTAGCCTCAAGGTGGCCCATATGGCCTCTCATTGGAGAATGACTGTCGATGCTGCCAAATTTAACACTCCCTCTCAGTGAGGGAGTCATTCTCAACCACACCAAGCTTAACTCTCAGCTACACAAATTGTCTCGAGGTCAGAGGCTTAGTTAGGATATCAGCTACCTGCTCGCTCGTGGCTATGTACTTTAACTTTACAATTTTTCTCTGGACCAAGTCTCAGATGTAGTGGTACCTCATGTCAATATGTTTTGACCTATCATGAAATATCAGGTTCTCTGTCAATTTTATGCAACTTTGATTATCACAGTGAACCACTGTCGTCTCGAGCTTGTCACCAAACAACCCAGAAACCAATTTTCTAATCCATATTGCTTCCTTGCTAGCATCACTTGCTACAATGTTCTCAGCCTATGTTGTACTTTGTGCAATGGATCCCTACTTTTGGCTTGACAAGAGATCATAGAAGATCCTAAAATGAAGCAGTATCTAGAAGTACTGTTCTAATCCACTGGGCTTCCTACCCAGTCATCATCTGCATACCCATGAAAAAATAAACCACCACTGGATGTATATCTCATACCATAAGTAATGGTCCCTCTGAGATATCTCAAGATGTGCTTTGTTTCCACCCAGTGTCTCTGTCTCGGTTCAGTCATGAACTGACTCATTGTTGTTGGGACCACATATTGTACCCTTTTTGCCCATACTTTTTGCCATTATTATACCCTTCATCACCTGTATTTAGCCTCATATTATCACTTCATCTGATCACTCCAAGGTATACAACGTCCTTTCTCATTACTATATGGTTAATCTGTTTTGCATAATACTTTACATTACTTTTGGACCTAACCATTGATTAGAAGCGCATAAGTGTCCATATTTGCAGAATAGTATTCAAAGTCGCTGCTGAAACACGGAAGCTGCTACACAGTCCAAAGATGCAGATGCTGAAACACGGAGCTGCTACACAATCTGAGGACGCATAAGCTGAACACGGAGCAAATACATAGTTCGGGGATGCAGATGCTAAACACGGAGCTGTCACTCAGTTCAGAAGTACAGATACTGAGACACAGAGGAGGCCGCCACGATGCTGAAACATGAGTCCTGACAGCTAGCAATCAAAGCCGACACAGTCAAAAGCGCAATTCACGTGGCTGAACAGGACGTGAATTGCGATGCTGAAACAGCATCAGCAGCTATGTGAAGAAGCCGTTATACCAGCCGTAACAACAATGCCTCGTCCAGCCCCTACATTAGCAGTCAGTTACGTGAGAATAGGACACCCTATGCTAATTTAGAAAGAAAATCCGATTTAGTATAGGATTCAGATCTGCCTTGTAATGATTGTATCGATGGGATTTTCCCTTTAAATT
>SNQJ01S0072477.1:37990-57014 GCA_010110895.2 Picea sitchensis
TAATGTAAACAAATACCTGGAACAATCATTGTCAACATTATGTGCTCCCTCTTTATTGACATCTAAGGAGGAATGTTATTGTTGATAACAAAAATAGGCCACACTGATTAAATAGACCTAAGCTCTCCGAATGGATTAACACCGTCAACTGCCAATGAAAGCCTAACATTACGAGGTTCATCTTTGAAATCTGCCCTTTTTTCCTCAATTTCCCTAAATGAAGAACCATCAACAGGCATTCGAAGAACACCATCTTCACTTATGTTACATGCATGGTAATCCATAAATTGTGCTATGCTTTCACACCTGAACAATCGCTACAAACGTGGAATTAGGGGAATATGATGAAGAACCTTTTGAGGCACCCTTTTTGTTACTTGATTGGTTTGATATCTACTGATAAGACATTGCAGGCATTCGGTTTTCGAAGCATGTTGTCCGTAATATATAATATGGTCATTAGGACATGCATCTATAATTTGATAATCCATTCCAATGTCTTTCATAATGGCATGCAAACCTCGATATGTGCAAGGTAAAATATTTGACGATGGTAACAAAAATTCACCTAACAATCTACAACATAACAAAAAACCAGTTAATGTAAGAATATTAATCGTAAAAAATGCATTCTTATTTTACTCATTAATTGACACTAAAAACAAATATAAAAAAATCAACATTTATGTACAGTAGGAGATGAAACATATTACATACCTTAGTATCTGTGTCATACAAGTGTTCAACAAATTATTCATAACCTTTAAGTTCACTAGAAACAATGTAGCGGAGAGAATATTTGCTCTTGATCCTTCATAAAGTCATTTATTTTCCTTTTCTAATAGAGGTTCATCATAAATACCAACATTTTCCCCATCCTCATTCGGCTGCGAAAACAAATCTTGGATCATTTGATTTGTCCCATCATTTTCTTCCATGGGATCATTAACTTGATTTTTCCCATCATCTTCTTCCATGAGATCCTCTTTTGCTTGGTCATGATGATGTTCCTCAGCTTGTACAACATCATTTCTACTAATACTTGGTGCAATATTCTGTGGAAAGTTAGAGGGCAACTCTAACTTTATAATTACAAACAATCATGCAAAATTAGTGTATACTATAACAAAGTGTTCTGTCACCACCATAACCTTTAAGTTCACTAGAAACAATGTAGCGGAGAGAATATTTGCTCTGATCCTTTTCATAAAGTCATTTATTTTCCTTTTCTAATGAGGTCGTCATAAGTACAACATTTCCCATCCTCATTCGGGTCGCTAAAACAAATCTTGATCATTTGATTTGTCCCATCGTATTTTCTTCCATGGGATCATTAACTTGATTTTTTCCATCATCTTCTTCCATGAGATCCCTATTTTCTTGGTCATGATGATGTTCCTCACCTTGTACAACATCATTTGTACTAATACTTGGTGAAATATTCCGTGGAAAGTTAGAGGGCAACTCTAACTTTATAATTGCTCAATCATGCAAAATTAGTGTATACTATAACAAACATTCAAACAATATATATGCATATATATAATTTTATATAAAATTGACAAAATAAAAAAGATAACAAATATTATAAAGCTAATTACCATGGTAACGATATTCATTCGATCCCAAATTTCATCACTGTGACCATATTTGCCAATGTTTTTAGAAGCTGTTGCTATTAAAATTTTATGGGATGTCCTGAGGTAAATATTTTACATGGAAATAACATCTACCATCAACTTTTTCAAGGTGCTTTTACTTTTTTCCCCACCTCTAACACCATTCTGCGACATTTTTCCACACAAAAATACCCTCCTTTCTAACCATCGCTGTTGATATAGAAAGATTGTCACAACATCTTCAAATCGTAAAATATTTATAGGTCATCTCAGGTCATGATCATCTAATTACTTAATGACATAGTGACCTTAAATATATATATATATATAGTGGTATATATGTATATATATATATATTTACAGCCTATTTATTTCAAGTCATTTTCAACGGTAAAGTTTGACTAAATTATGACACTATCAAAATTTATGCATCTAATTATCTAAGGTCGCCTCTTATGAGGGATCTAACATTGACCATTGCATTTCAGTCAAACTGTAGGCATCAAAATTACGACGAACACGGGGTAGATTTAAAAAAAAAATTTTCAGCATGTTATGCATTTAAAGAGTACTTGAAGTTGTCGTCGCACAATTTTCAATATGTAGTAGTGTCAGGGCTTTACTCATGAACCCCTGTGAGCTGCCAGGAGTTTCTATTAAGTCTGAGGGTTTTGTAGAACCTTCGGGTCCAACTCCAGGCTTGATATTCAACCTGTGATAATTTCATATTCTATGTTCTCCAAGGGCCACCAAGTTGATTTCAGAGTTTTCAGAAGGGATTTGAGCCATTGTGCTATTTTCTTCTTAGTCATACACACCGATGCAACCTCTATGCACCTATGTAACCTCTAATGCATAGTTAGTGTAGGCATGGCACAAGCATTTGTTTCATGCATAGGTTCGCACTCAGCCATTTTAATACCTCATCCTTTCATAGACACAACCTATACTATCCTTGAAAAAATTCCTCGGAAACATCTTTAGAGCCCAACATAAAATGTTGGGCTCTAAAGATGTCCTAAAACAACTTTAGTCTAACATTAATTTTATCAACCGAGATTTGTCTTTTTCTCTCAAGACTGTCAACAAAATCTATGCAGATAACTTGTAGAGGATAAAATCGTGTGTATAGTTCATTTACAACAACTGATTCATCTAAATTATCGCAAAATTAGTTTCCTTTCCACACATTAACTAAAAAAAAATATGAAACTAATAATTCAATCAAAATGAAATATACTCTAAGCAATAACACACCTTGAAAAGAAACATCACTAATTACTGAACTCATTTATCTATCCAAGAAACAACAATTTAATTCCACAAAAGCTAATGAATCAATTCTCAAAGAATGCTGATTAATCGACCTATTCTAAAGGAGCAACAATCTAATGATATTTGAGAAGAAACAACAAATGCAAACTTAATGAAAATAATCAACAAGTGATAAATTGACAACAATCGATAATTTCCAAATAGAACGACTAATCTCTGCAAATGGAATAACACAATCAATTCATAATAGAAACAATACGTTAATGAATCTATTCTAACTGCTAAAGGAAATATCAATCCACAAAATACCACATAATTGATAAGGATGTGATAAGACAATAACTTTGTTGACTCTCGCCTAGTCTTCATAAGATATTGTTATGAAAAACTCAGTACACGGAAATGGTGAAAATGCTTGAAACTTCCATTAATTTCATAATTGATAAGTCATTTACAACCAGGTTGTTGTGCGTGTATCAAGAGTTAGGAGATTGGAATTCTAGCACACCTCTATATCGCTCTTCCACTCCTTATATATATATATTACAATAAGACAAGTAGGAATTAAGCATTACACTGAGATCAGATCCCTAGATTGCTTTACTATTTTATGAATATTTCTCAGATAAAATCAATCTTCCTTGAACCGCCTTATATGCATGATTCCTTTATTCTTCAACGGCTTGTGTATCATTATTATCTTCTTTATTATCCTTGATTAACAACAATTTCCCATTTCTTCATAAAATCAAAAAAATTCAAACAAAAAAAAAAAAAAAAAAAAAAAAAAAAAAAATATTATTTAATATTATTAAAAAAAAATTAACTATTTTCTTCCCTAATTACTTCAAACAAATAGAGAAGTCAACAAATACCAATATAAACCCAGTAACAAGGAGAATATTTATACCTTTTCTTTTAACAACGACATACATATATGCATGTCACTCTAAACCTCATGATATCCTTTTATATCTCTTCTATATTTGTTGATATGCGCGGTGTATTGGCCACTATATATGTGATGTTCTCTGGGTAAACAAATAATGTAGTATTATTATCATTCTATCTACACTTAATCGTTGTGTGCCATAAATTGGCATACCTCACAACCAAAAAGTTGCATCTTGATATGCACATGTGCTGGTAATAACTTAATTATTTCCACCCTACCCGCATAATCAGAATCAACAACCAGATGTAATGGAATTCTATGGTATTTTCTTAGGCCTCCGTGAAATTCTGTAAAAAACAAGTCCACCAAGAAGGTGGTCCAGTTCAACTGAACCCCTTCGACACATTTTTCAGGGTCTAATAACTCCGTAGTTGGGATTTCATCTTTGTGACATTTTTGGAGAAGCTTGTAGGTCCATACTATCATCACAAACCCCACATTTTTATCGTTATCACCTTAACATCCGCACTCTTTCCTCTAAATGTGTCAAATTTATCTTTCATTGACTCGAATAGGGCTTGCTCTTCCACCTTGTTGAACAAAATTCCTGGATCTTCACCATCTTTTGGAAGTCCTGTAATGCATGCAATCAACACAGTGTCGATTGATACAAAGGGACCAGATTTCCCCCCTATGAACACAACTCAGTAACATTTTGACACAGGCATTGGTTTTTTCACCCCACCCGAAATGTGAAATCTCCAATAAGTTCATTATTCTTACCTTCTCCAATCGCAACGCCCACTCTTGTGGCTCTAACAAGATTTCTCTGATTCTATGCACAACATTTGTCTCTTCACTCGAAATTTCTACATGCATCTTGCATGTCATGGTCCAAACTTTTAAACCTACATGCTTCGAAAGCATCTTCTTTCACTTCTTACACCTAAAATCGGTGCTATCGGCAGTAATTTCCCATTTTGGTACAGTAATAGGTGGTAATTTTCCTCCTTCCATCATGGTAGAAAATTTCTATGAAAGCTTGTTTTGTCAGCGTAAGTTAATCGGGATTCCTCGACCTCTAGTGATGCTACAGATCGCTTCATCTATTTTATTGTTGTTGTAGATGATGCTCCAACCTTTGTGGTGTCATTCTTTCCCATGAAACATCTTGTGTTCATCTCTACATGTCTCTTAGTGGGTAGCTATGGTTCGGCTCTGGTGCTTCTTAAATTCACTCTAGTTCACTTTGTTTTTCTCCTGATCGTATGCAAAAATGACTTAGATTGAATGACTTCCAGTTGTTTGTGTGCCTTTGTGCCAACTATACTTGTCTTCTCTGGACTCAACTGCCTTTTCCAATCTTCCACCGAGGGTGATGAATTGTTTAACTAAATTCTCCTTTATGATTGAATTTGTCATGTGATTTTTCCCTCGTACCACCAATCTATCATGATTTTTGACGACTTTTACCATTTAATACCCCACACCTTTTATGACCTGCTACCCTACCTACAAACTACTGGCTTATGTGTTTTAATTCTTTTTAACTATCTTTTCGCTTCCAAATTGTGGCAACAATTGTTACTGCATCGATAAGCCTTCACAGCTATGTCTTTTATGTATCCATTTTGTGAGTTGGTGTGCCCATTATAATTTGTGATAAACCATTCTCTATGAAAAATATCTAAGGCCTTGTAATTCAAGTATATATTTTGTTTTTTGTTTTCTATACATTTTTATTTGATTTTCTTCCCTTTTCTAATTTTTTATTTGTTTGTATTTGTTTTTCCTTCCTACTATGGTACAACTACTATAATAGATGGGTTCTAGTGTAGCCCATATTACCGCATTATTGGCTTTTGGTCATCTCTATAGAGTTTCGTCTGACTTCCATTCACCATTCCTCCAATGATTTATCCATTCAAGGTTCCTAGTTGTGTAGCACCTATATATGTTATATGTTGAATCACATAAGGTCATAACTAGTGCATTATAAAATTTTCTGGATGTTGCATCAACTTTTTGTCGTAAACACAATTTCAAATATTCCTACTTGGAACTTCTTCTTTTATTTTCTATCATGCCAATCTCTTCATGTTTTCTCTCAGCTCTCTTCTCACTTAAGCTGACATGAAAACCCGTGACAAACCGATCTTCCTCAAACTGTACTAAATATGTCAATATCTCCTCTATTGCGCCAATGTATGGATAACTCAGCATTTTTGTAATGCTAGCTCGTAAATGAACTCATTGAATCATCACTTCCCGCCCATAGACCACTTTAGCTACATGGCCTCACCTATCAAATTTTACTTGTCATTTTCAAATCCATAACACCTAAGAACACTCAAGTCCCAATCGCCTCTCCCTACATTGCAAATTTTGTCAAGGAATTCTCCAAGATATTATCAAAATATTCCACTATTGCTACTGGCCCATTGATGATATATAAAATTTCTATGATGATGGATTTGAACCTCTCAGTAAATGTTGCAATTTTCCTATTCATAAAGTGTGTTCCTTGATCACTCAAGAGGATCTTCAAGCATCCAAATATGGCTATGATATCATCAAATATAAACAATGCAACTATAGTTGCACTACAATACCTAACTTCTCTTGCTTCTGCCCAACTCGTCAAATACTTTGTCGCAGTGATAATGTACCTTTCCCCTTATATTGTTTCTTGTGGATTGATTTTTCCTACAAATTATATGGCTCACTCATCAAATACTTGCAATGTAGGTGTGGATTTAAAGGAATTTTGTCCCTCCTAGACAAATTTCCCACTCTTTGACACTCCATCACATGACTGCAATATTCTTCTTTACATATTTCTCTCAAGTGTAGGCCCAAAGTCCCACAGGTAATAAAATCTTCTTTTTGTAGTTTCTCTCCTACATAATGTCCTCCTACAACACCTTCATGTGCCTTCTTGATTATCTGAACACATGCCCATATAACTCAATTGCACGAATTGACTGTCTACCGCCGCTTGTTTCCTCTTTAGAAGTTAACAATATATATGGTGGATCCATGCCTCTACTTAGGAAATGTACGATGTCTGAGAAGTAATCATCAACTATATTTACTGCAAATAGATGTGCATATGGTAAACTATCATCTAAATTTCCTACCTCTTCTCCTTTCAATATGCACAAAAGACGATCTGGCCTTGCATTCAACTTCCCCGGTTTCATGACAACCCTTTCAAAGTTGGTATTCATAAAATAATAATATCCATTTTCATATTCTCCCCCAAAACTGGCTTTTTTGACTAAGTATATTTTAATGTACCCAAAGTACACATACTAAAGTGAGGATCCCCGAGGCAATCTATGAATTGTTTTAGTGCATAGACCATTCCCTATCCTTCTCGTTTTGTAGTGGTGGTTCTCTCGGCTATAGACAACTTCTTCTTACAAAGGAATCATATGATCTATGTCTCCTTCCCATAGTTGAGATAGTATTGCACCCAACACTATGGTTCATGCATCTACATGTACATGAAACTATTTATTCCAATATGGAAAGATCAAAATTGGTGTCACACTAAATTTTGTTTTAAGGTGTCTGCACTTTGAAAGTCCTCCTTCCATTGAAACTTTTCTTCCTTATTGAGAAAATTTTCCATTGGTATTGGTGATCATGCATATCCTTGATAAATTTTGTAATAACCCGGTGATGACCCAACGTGCTTCCTCGCTTTTGATTGATGGGGAGGTTCTAACCCATAATTATTTTTATCTCTTGGTTGATCTTACTATTAGTCCTTGTTTGAACACTTACGTCCAAATAAATTCCAAGCTATTAAAAATACACTTCTTCAGCCTTTCAATCTAAATATGATAATCGCTCTGCACTCTGTCCAACATCATCCTGATTAGTCCTATATGATCCTTCACAGACTAAACACAACCTTAATCATCTAGGTACGCTTCAAGGAACTTATGAATAAAAATCCCGAAAGTTATACCACTACCTGGAAAACATCATCGGTGTATTCTTCACCCAGTGGGTATTGACTGTGATAATCGTGACATTCTCCCCACTCAAGCCATGAAAGTGGTTGTAAATAACCAACTCACAAATACTCTTTAAGGGGTGGGGAATCATAATTGTGTTTTACCTAACTCTCTCGAATCCTAATTCCAGTATCTCCATTGGCTTCTTCTCGTCAAAATATTTCTACCAGCTTGCCACCATACTAAAAATCAACCAGCCTGGCTTTTGGTAAGTTATTTCCCTCCCTAGTTTCGCGGGCATTATTATTGAAGGTCCACGTGGCATCCACATGAATCCACCTCACACATATCATTCTATAATTCTCTCAAGTCCCGGTGAAATTCTCAGCGTTCTTGTATCTATGGTGGAGATCCATCTACCATTGTTCTGGCAAAAGATAGTCTTCCTCCTCATCAGCAAGTAGCTGCCTAAGGATAATCTAACGCTCTATACTTATGTTGAGTGCTCCTTTATTTATGAAATAAACTCCCAAAGTCCAAAAACTTCCTAAGTCCCATAATATTTCCATTACGGTCTAACCCCAGCCTTTCGCCTTCTGACAATACTACACCCCAAATCAGTGCATCAATTCCGTGATCTAGGATATGGTGCCATGCATCCCCTACCTATCAACGACTAATATTTACTATGTCGTTCGTGACTTTGGAAGTTCTTTACATCTTGAAGCGACTCTGGATGTTCCTATGGAGGCCAATGTTTTGGACTATACAGCCTCAGCGCATGTAACCCCTCCTCATCCAAACGACCTTTAGTCCAACATATACTGTGGGATTGCTGGGGGCACTTTTCTCTCCACAATGTGTCCATGTTGGTTGGGCAGTTAAGAGGGCTTCTTATTGGAGTCCTTAGATCGACGATTGATAAGGATCTCGAGGGATCTCGAGGATCGATGGTCCACATCACCTCATGAATTTAGTATTCATGGTTTCATGGTGTAATCCTCTCCATACTCCCAGAGTAGGTCAAGCCGAATTGACCATGGGGTAGATCCAACGATTAGAGAGGGACCCAATGTGTCCTCAAATAAACGGTCCTCGTCACTTTTTCACTTTGGCCTTTGAGGGTTTGGCCATGTACTCTCCAGTTTACTCCTAGTAGCCAACACCTCAAACTGACCACCATATAGATTGAACGGTCACGAGTCATCCTGAACTACCTTTGGATCGAAGGCTTTCGTTACATTATGGGTTCGACATTCAAATTTTTAGATGCTACAACAACTCCATTATCTAGAAGTAGGACTTTATCGTATATTAAACCCTCCATTGGTTGATCAAATAGGTCAAGAAGGGTTCTCAATCCACTCTAGATCAACGAATCACAAATATACCAACTACTTACATTCATAGGGTTTTGGGGTTGCAACACCTCAGCCTCCGCTAAAGAACACCTAATTGAATATGGCATATACTCCACTAGCTAGATTGTTCTCAGGCATCCTTAGATCTACGGCATGCATCACCTCGCGACTCTGAGATTCAAAGGTTTTGGCAATTGTGAAGTTGGGACATCCTAGAGTTTCAAACTCCTGGAGCTTTGAAGCTAATAAGATATTATCACCATTCGAACTAACACAAGGTTCCCAAACCTTGGTCATATGGACCCCCTCTAATGAGTTCCTTCGAAATGTAGAAGTCTAACCTCCTTATTTGAGATTTGTTAAGGCTTTCATGGCACTCCAGCCTATGGTCTCTTAGGTTAAAATATTTTGAAGGAAGCACCCTCCTCAAATCACAAAACTTAAGTTCTAAAACATGGCAAGGTATTTTTGAACCAACCCAAAGACCAAACTTACCAACTTACACACATTCAAAATAAACGACTTACATAAGAGCAGTTAGACATTATAATATTTAATTTCATGAGAGGTACAAATTATCACCATCACAGGCATTCAAATCATACATTCCAACTTAAGTGCACAGGGAATAATAAGTGCTCCTATTCATACAAACCAACCAACCTAATCAGGTTGAAAGATTGTTGTTGTCATTGATGTCAACCCTAGTCATTGGTTTTGGACCACACACCATAAAGTATTTTGGACATGAAGGACAATGCACATTCAGATAAAACACCCATGGATAGACAGTATAAGTCATGCCAGTTCTGGTGGTATATAGAACGTCACATGAATCCTCATGGTTAAGGAGAAATGATTTTTGAAGATGCATGACAAAAGTGAATTGAAGAAGGAAGCATAAGGTGGGCCCTAAGATAATTAAAGAAAATAATACAAAATAAGAAAGTGTTAGGTCTGACCTGTTGGGTATGAAGACATAAATGGTATAAAATAAATATCATTATACATTCATTTGACACATGTAAGTTGAATTTCAAAGGAAATCGGTAAAGAAGACTTGATTTCAAGGGAGGATGAAGTCTTTGGTGTGGATGTGTTCAAGGTATGTTATTTACGTGTCATCTTACCATTTTCTATAACTTTTTTATAAAACAATTCATATGGTGAAATTACTATCGTATTGAGAAATGTTATCAAGGTGCTCTGTGGTAAAAGTTTTAGCTTTTTATTCACTATAATTATGGAGATACACCATGAGGATAGGGTTTTTTATCATCTCTAAAGCTAGTCAATAAACAAGTGTTCGTGTTAAACAATAATAACTTTATTCATAGAGAATCCAAATGAAGGGAAAATTTTCATTGGAAATAGAATGGACTATAGTTTCTTGTGTGCTAATTTCAAAATATGATGTTAAAAATTGAGCTGGGTATTTCCTCTGTGACAGTTCTCTTGAATAAACCGTAATTGAATAAAGTTCACCATTCTTTCTATAACTTCTTTTTGGGAGTGGATTCGAGTGAAACTTGAGGAGTTTTAGAGAATACATTGGAGTAATATTATTTACAGTATTATAGTATTCCAAGAATTGAAGAATTGGGTGTAAATTTAAGAACTCCTGTGAAGCATTATCAGCTTCTATGTGGGATGGTTGGTTGATGGTGATGATTTAATGTGAAAGTTTATTGCCCTTCTTAAATATATTATTGGGTGGAAGGAATATGATGGAGAGTTCAAACCCTCTTGATATTGGAGATTGTATCTTCATCTGGAGGTTTATCCTCCCTTTACATTTAGAATTTGTAGCTACCTTGGAAGTCATTACTCCCTTGAACAATAACTATTGATTATTTCATATATTGTGCTTGGTGTATTGGTGTAACTCTCATACTGCTCATTTTCTCATTCGATATAATTGAATGGCTTAATTATAAGTTGAAAAGGCTTTAAATTGTACTTGGTATTGATTCACCTCTTAGTATCAACAATTATATCGTGAGCAGTTTCCTTCAGCACAATTTAACCATTGGAAGGAAGATCCCAAGAAGAAATGGAAGACAAAATCCAAATGGGATTCCACCATTTGATGGAAGAAATTTTAATAACTGGAGTAATAGAATGGAACACTTGAAATCTCTTATGTTATTGGATAAATCGGTAGGTGCATTAATTAATCGGACTCCTATATCCACCTAGATCTAGAAAAAACACACCAAAACATGAGACACTTTCCTTAAGTTTTTAGATATTGAATTTACTAACTAAAGAGGGATGGGTGATACACCGCTTAAACACCTCTCGCCATCTCTCCATCTCTAGATTCTGCCTCAATGCTCATACAATGATGAACGTCCTGTATCATATTAAATGTGAAAAGAGATTACAACCATGGCCTCCTATGTCATAAGGTCCCTTCAACTGCCCTTCACACGCACTTCCATTCCAAGAATCAGAGCACATCCTGAGTTGTCACACCCATCTTGACAAAGGCAAACCCAAAGACACCTAAACTAAGTTAATAATCAGTCAAATCAAATCTTTAAATTTTCTCCATGAGAGAGCTCCTCTCCTTTATAAGTTGAAGAGGATAAGGTGAGGAGGTTAGAGTGATCCCACCAAATCATGAAATCAAGTAATATCCAACCACTGGATGCCACCTCACCATGGAAGTTTCTCCTCTAGAAGATTCGATAAAACACTCACTTTTCCCACGTGCAGGCATTCTCAAGACCGCCTATAGAGAAGACTCAGAAATCCTCAATTTACCTAGCTACATATGTACCGCGAATCGCATTCTCGCATTCTAGCTATAATGAAACCCAAGGAACTTCCTTTTTTTATAGGTTTTTACAAAGGAAAATGCAACTACTTTTCTTAGGAAAGCTTCTCCCTTCCTTCAAGAATCAAAGCACCGACCCCTCTGAAGGGAAGATATAGGTTTACATCATTAATTTTCATAGGGATGATGAAAATAATGTGTAACATCTTGTGGCATATGTTTGGTTCTCGCTAAGTTTCCGTAATATAATGCTTTGAATAAACCAAAGGTTGTAGCTCAAAAGGAAGCAAAAAAAAGGAACAACAATTGGAAATAATAGATACCATCCTATATGGTTTGACAGATTCAGTGAAAACCAAGATGGGATCATGTGCATCAACAAAAAATATTTGGGACACCCAAGACCCTATGTGAAAGGGAAGAAGCATAAGAAGAAGAAGAAGAAGAAGTTGAAGCAACAACATCATCCTCAAATTTCAAAGAAGCAAAATAATAGAGGTCAATTATTTTGCTTTTAATTGTGAAGAGTAGGACATGTTGAATTTGAATGCTGTCCCCATCCAAGGATTGAAAGATAGTCTAATAATCAATAAGAAAAAGTCCAATGAAGAAGAAGAAAATCATGAAGCAGTAAAATTATTCAACAAGAAGATGAGGACCCAAAAAAATTGAAGCATGTTGAGATTGAAAATAGCAAGCTCAAAGACACACGATAGAAAACTAAGAAGTGAATTGGGTAGTTGTGAAAAGATACTTGTAAGCCGGAAGAAACAATTAGAATACTTGAGAAACTAAGAGAAGAAAATATCTTTGAAAAACTCCCCACCTAAGAAGAAGAAGAATAGGAGAAATGTCCAAATGATGAATAGAAATAAGAAGATTGTGAGAACTTGAACAAAAAGAAGTTTTGTCTCATTCAGGAAGAGATTAAGAAAATATCAAGTGCCAAAGACTTAACACATATTGGATAGGCTATGAAACTTCATACAAAGAATATGAAAAATACCAACAAGAAGGTTGAAGAAAGAGCTACAATAATGCACGCTTGTTGAGTAGGCACCAAGATACCGTAGCAGCTGAATGATTACATGAGAGATGGATATCCAAGAAGACATCCCACCTTCAAGAATCCAAAGAAGCTTCAATCAGTATGAAGGAAATACAAAAGAGTATACCATGAACCCTAGATGGACTACATCACAAAGAAAGTCACTTAATTCAAGCAGTATCAAAATTTCTTTCTTGGTCGTTGCTATACTTGCAAAAAATTTTGGACATAAGTCAACTAATTGCAGAATCAATGGAAAGGAACATATATCGCAAGAAAAATGAATGGTGTAGAATATATGAAATAATCATGGACGGTCACCAAGCGCACCATTTTCCCCATTGATGGACAAAATATTGCATGCTACAAATGTAATTAACTTAGTCACAAAGCACCCAGGATTGTAGATATATGAATGAAGATGTCCCTATGCCAACCACAAGATGGAGAAGGAAAGAGATTCCAAACAATGAAGATTGTTGAATAGCATTAACCACCTAAGAATGTAAAGAAGAAGATGAATGGTACATAGAGAGTGGATGTTCTTCACAATACGAATGTGGATCAAGACAAATTCATCAAATTGAAGAGAAAGGGTGGAAATTGTTGCATTTGAGATGACTCATCTGCCAAGATACTTAGACAAGGTGTAGTAGAGAGTTTGAAGAAAAAATGTAAAAGAAAATACTTTCCTATTATTGAAGACTTGAAGCATAAGCTACTGTTCGTAGGGCTATAGTGATCACATGATTACACCCTCACGCTTGACTCCTAAAATGTAAAATCGAGAAAATAACTCAGGAATATTGGCTTTGCAACTGCAACAAGAAGACCTAACAACATATACATCCTAGACATGAAGAAGAGAGAGAATACATAATCCACACAAAAAGGATTCCAAGGGAAGAAAAGTCCCAAAGACCAAAGTGCCAAGGATGAAGTATTATTGAGTGCCACATTGCTGTGGGTGGGAGCAACCCCAAAGAAGAGAGTTACCCTTCCATTAAACTCGTGGGAGAAGCCCCACCCCTTTTCCATTGAAGGGGAGAGAAATTGGGATCATGATGACTGTGGGAGCATGAGTGTTTCCATGAATGAAAAGGGGATATTGTTGAACATTGGTTGTTGTCATTGATGTCAACCATAGCTATTGGCTCTTGGACCCAAGATTGATGAAGGTATTTGGACATGAAGGACAATGCATACGCAGATAAAACACCCATGGATTGATAGTATACACTGTCTCTTTCCTGGTATGTGGTATCAGTACGTCGTGGATCCCTCGCTGGTTTAGTGAGAAATGAATTTTGAAAACGGACAAAGTGAATTGAAGAAGGAAGAAACATGTAGGGCCCCAAGATAATTAAAGAATTACAAAAATAAGAAAGGTCGCAGGGTCTCCAATGTTAAAATGAAGTGATATAAACGGTATAAATAAATATCATTACACACTCATTTGATACAAATTCTCGAGGAAATCTTAAGTAAAGAAGGTCAGATTTCAAGGAGGATGAAGTCTTTTAGTGATGCGTTCTACAGCAGCATATTGCGTCGCCTTAACATTTCTCTCATAAAAACATTTCTAGAACGATTCAGACGGTGAAATTTCTATGATATTGAGAATACGTATCAAGGTAATAGTGGTAAAATTTTCATCTCTTATTCACTATAATTATGGAGATACACTTTGTGGAAGATAGGGTTTTTGACCAAATCTGCTGGTCAATAAATAGGTGTCTGCAAAAAATCATAACTATTCATAGAGAATAAAAAATTATGGGACTCAATTTCATTGGAAATAGTATGAAACATAGTTTTTCAAGTCCAAATTTAAGAATCATATCATAGGAATTGGACATGTGGCATTTTGTACAAGTTAACTCTCCTGAATAAACTAGAATTGAATAAAGTCTACCATTCTTTCTATAACTTATTTTTGGGGAGGATTCATGAGGAAACTTGGAGGCATTTTAGAGAATACATCGAGTAATATTATCTACAGGATGAGAGTATTCCAAGAAATGAATAATTTTAGAAACCCACAGTCTCGGGAAGTACTATCGCTCTATGATGGTTGGTTGATGGTGATGATTTAATGTAAAGTTTTGCTTATCACTAATATATTCTTGGGTGGGAAGGAAGGGGCAAGGATGAGAGTTCAAACCTCTTGATATTGAGGATTGTATCTTCATCTTGGAGGTTTATCCTCCCTTTACATTTGGGAATTGGTAGCTACCTTGGAAGTCATTACTTCCCCTTGGAACAACTATTGATTATTTCTCATATATTGTGCATGTTGTATTATTGTGTAACTCTTCTTATACTGTTTTCCATCATTGATATAATTGAATGGTTTAATTACAAGTTGAAAAGGCCTTAGATTTTACTTCTGATACCATTCATCCCCCTCTCTCAGACAATGTGGTGTTTCTCCTTTTCCCTTTCCAACCATAGGCTCAGAGGGTGTTCACTCTTAGTGCTTTGACCACCTCTATCTAAAGTCATGATATCACTAGGGAGGTTATGGCCTTTATCAGAGACCCTCTCTTTGTTACAACAACCCTATGAGGTTTATCAGATGCTTCCTCAACATCAATCTCTCAACATTCCTTCTTTCTTTTGTATATCTAGGTCGCGCGTTCCCCTTTGTGCATGCGTTCTTGTATGGTGTCTCTCCTACTCTTTGTAGAGCCTCTGTTCCCCTTGAACTCAGATGTGTGTGTATATATTTGTCTCCTTTCCTCTGTGATGGTTCTTGACCTATCATGTTTCTTCTGCTAGAAGGGAGTTCCGTCAACCTCGGGTCTCAGAGGAATTGGTACTGGCTGAAAACTGTCTCCTTAGCCAAACCATGCTTTGATTAATGGGGGTATAATATTCAACCAACGGTCCTTCCTTCATTAATTTATTCATCTCCTTGGGATCCATAGGGGTTTATCATTCCCAACAAGGGAAATGGGTCATTTTGATAATGAACCTCTAATTTTCCATTCCTCTAGTGATATCATGGCTAATAATTTCAAGGCTTGACCTCATTGTCGTAGCTTTTTCTATTGGAAATCAATAATACATTTTCATTTTTTCTCATGCCATAGCATGGTGATCCTTATTTATGATTAATTACAATATGGAGAAACACGGTGTTACAATCCTCTCCCAAAGGAACACCATCCCTCGGTGTTCTTTCTCTGTAACACTTATCATGCCTTTCTCATTCAAATGCTTCATAAATATTGATCCTCTCTCTTGGTCAAGTCCTTTCCATACCCTTGGCCTCGTCACCTCCCTTCAATAGTTTTTGGAGAACAAGCACATTAATCACAATTTCATATGAAGAATGATTATTGTTGAACAAAGTTCAAGAGGAAAATTTTCATAATACAGCACAATACTTATCTATGAAGTTTGTGGATCTACATCCACACGGTTGTCTTATTATCTTGGAAAACTTTTTTTCTTGGACACACCTATTGTGTGCATGATCCCAAATCTATAGTTATCGTCTCCTCTTCCCCAGCAGGGCCACTCACCCTCATGCCCAAGCCTTGCATCCTATTCTATGCTATGGCCAGCCTTTGGTGATCCATTTCCAAGGATCTCTCACACAAGAATAATTTCAGAGACTTAATTGAGCCTTACAGTCTAGGCATCCCTCATAATTTCTCTTCTGAGGCGGCCCTTCGGCTTTTGTTACCACAAAAAAACATATTCTGGGGTGATCATGGTTTACCACAGGGTTTTCATGTCTCAATAATATCATCTTTCACACTTTCCATATTGGCAGTCTTCATTTTTCCTCCCTAGACAGATCTTTTTCTTTTCACCTGTATCACAGGTAAACATAAATTATGAGAGATCATTATCATATTCAAATTCAGAATTTGTATTGCAAATATGTCACCAAAAGATTTTCCAAATTCCACATTTATTTTCAGTTTTGTTCCACACAGGAACCATATTAAGTATGAGATTTTCCTTCCCATGGCAGTTTGGCTCAATGGGAAATTGATCTTCATTATGGGCTTTCATCAATGTGCCCATATCCAAGACCCTTTTTCCTCGGAATTCATTCTTTATACATCCAACAAACCTAGTTTCTGTATATATATATTCTCACAACACATTTAAAATGGCATCACAAACATTTATTAACTTGTGCATTCCAACAATTGCATGGAATCTATATAAACATGAAAGGAAACCCCATTCCTTACCTATGCATCATTCAACATACCAGCTTTCCATATGTAATTCAACATTAAGTGAACTCAATCCAAGGTGCCATTATCCATGGCCACATTCACATACCATGTGCCCTTGTGTTGATTTCAAGTTCACCACACTTTTATGACAAGTACTTTGCGATGGTGTGTTAGAGCTTAACCAAGCTCCTCACCATATTCCTTATTCATTCTTGTTCATTGTTGTAGCAGGACTATACTTCTAGATACTGTGGATGATCATGATCCTAGATCAACACATATTAAACCAAAATTTTCTCTTGAGTGCACCCAAGCATTATTCCTTCAGTAGTACCCAGGATACTAGTACTCATGGCCACCCAATTTTGTTTCTCTTTAACACTCCTACCATTCATGTAGAGTATTGAATTCCTCCTTCCATGATGGGAAGTCCATTACTTTCCCTCTTATGCAATCATGCACTTCCTCAATGCATTTGATGCAATATGCTAACTACTTAGAACCTTTATTGCTATTATCCATAGATTCTTAATATTGTTCATGGTAATTTCCTTTACTCCCATTTTCTTGCAAGGATTATAAGCTTGCATAGACTTCCTCTCTCTATTATTTGGGTTCTTTTACTAAACTGCACTCTCTATTTGGGTATCAATGGCATACAAAATCCGCTTCAAAATTATGAGTATATCATTAAGATACTGAAATATTTTCAGAAGGGGGTTTCTACCACTCCTTCATTCCTTATGCCACATAGGTATGAAATTTTATACCTATTCTGGTTGCTAGCACCCTCTCTAACATTACCTCATCAATGGTCCTTTTAGGGGACTTTTAAAGTCTCTTCAACATTATTTTAACAACCTTCTTAGAGTTATCCCATTGAGGTTGTTCATCATCAAAATTGTCCTCTTCAACAAATCCACCTCATTTCTACACATGTCATACATCATAAATATATTAGTTGTTAGGTAGAGTAAAAATCTATGTATCATAGCATTTTAGTCAATAAACCATTTTCAGATATGTCCTAGCATATCATTATGCACTTCATTACATTATCTTTAATGTTTTCATGAGTGCAACACAAACAATTCTCAATTGTTTCTACAATCATACAACCATCATTGCTATGGTGTCAAACATTTACTTTTCATCAGCACACTAGTTTCTCATCCTAGATAAGAATAATATACAACAAGAAAGGAGAGAAGAGCTCTTCCCTTTTCCAACTTCTTCTACATATCCTGGTATTTTCAGTCCAACTGAGTTATTTTCCTAGACCCTAACTATCTTTATTTAACACAATTTGAACAAGCATATTCATTTAAATATGCTTATTTATTCATTCTCCCTTTTTCCAATTGCACTTGTTCCCACAACTTCTCTTCTAAGTTTTACAACTCTGTTAAACAATTCAGAGTTCTTAGGGTGAGAAATGTGTTCTTGTTTTTCTCCTTCTTTGCTTATGCAATCTACTTCTTATTGTGATCTCCATGCTCAGTTCCTTGAGCAGTATTGGTTAGTTTCACCTCAAACGTCTTGGTAAATCAACATGCTATAACAACAAGCCTTTTGTTCATGATGAATCATGAACTCGTGCATTCTACACATTACCATTCAGTTATCAGAATGGTCAACATTCATTTGTTAGTCTTCCACTCATACATTTTTGTTTTAAAATGTAATCTAGGATTTTTGTTAGGTGCATATCTTGCACCCTTTTACATTGATATTTTAGTTTTAATAATAGTGTTATTTAGTGATAGATTACAGTCACTCATATGACTAGTCTCACAATCATAATTCATAATGACGTTGCCCCTTCTACATGGAAATAACCAACAAGGGTCACCTTTTTCCTTTCTACTATAAAA
>SNQJ01S0072478.1:11760-33481 GCA_010110895.2 Picea sitchensis
GATGTACTAAATAATTTATACTTTGTTTATTTATCATTAAAAATAATTAAGAAAACAATTTTTAATATTTTTATTTTATAAAATATTATATTTTACAAGTAAAATTATTATATTCAATTTTCAAGTGGATAAAAATATTTTTTTATTTTTATTTTTAAGTAATTTTGATTAATATTATATAATAAAATATTAAACAATATAAAATACAATTATTAAAACTTGTGAAAAAATGTTTGAGTATTTTATGTATGTCATAGAAGTAATGAAGTATTCTGATCAATTATATAAAGCTCAAAGCACCATTTAAGAGATCGACTTTAAGATAAATTCTATAAAATTCAAAGAACTCAACCACTTAAGTTAGTCTATCAAATTTGTTAATCTCAACCTATTATATAAGGAGTTCAATATATTTTTTAAATCAAATTATAATATCTTTTATAAAGTATACACTCTTTAAATAAAACTCTAATTATATAAAAATGATGAATTCATTAAATATTTTTAATGAGAATTTATATAATTTCTAATTCTATTAAAATGACTAATCAGCTATCAAAATTAATAATTTTAATTCAAAAAAAATGATATTTACTAACCATAGAGACCAACTCTCGTCTCTAATATAAAATATTGCAAATACTTTTTTATATATTTTTTTGGTTTTTAAGAGTTAACAATAGAATTATTAGTGTTATAACTAGCAACAACCACATTAATAATATTAATGTCTTTGTATAGAACATTAATAATGTTTTCCTACCATTGTATTAAAAATATATTATATTATAATATTAACTTTGAATTACATTAACTTAGATTAATATTTCTATTAAATTATATAAATATAATTTATTTTTAACTATACAACTTTATTATTAATAATAAAGATATATTATTATTATTACTATATTATATTAATGTTTATATTACTCGGATGGGGTGCCACCTGGAGAAAGGAGGAGGAAAGCTCCAACCGGGCAACCGGGGGAGTTATTAACCCCGGTTGCTAGCCCCTGCACATTAAATCCTCCATGGATCACACCATGACATGAGTTATGTTAGTGCACATAGTTGGGAATTTGGGCGAGCAAACCAACCAGACAGAGTGTACGAGGAGGATGTCAAGGTCTTTTCCGACTTCAATGGTGAATGAAAAGGTCCTTTCATACTTTCATGGAGTAAAGAGAGACATCTGGGCTCATTTCGCTCCATTCTCTCCCTGGTGCACTCTCTTTGCAATGCTCCTTGACCCTCACGATAACTTTTGCATCATTATTCTTTGTGACCTCTCCCTATGAACCAGCGACATCGTCTCCGCCTCCCTCCGCTTTGGCTCCTTTGTTTCCCTCCATTGCACCCTGCATATTCCCCCAACCATCACTCACTCCTTCCTCCACCTTCCTATCCCCCCCACCATGCCCCGGGAGCGCGGAAATCCCAAGAGGGGTGCTCGAAAAAACAACACCCTCTCTCGAGCTAACAAACTCACCCCCTCTCAAAGAGTGATCATCGTCCACTTCACCAGTCCTCGTCACTCCTCCCACAACACTCAGTCAATTCCCCTCAAGTTTCATGGAGCCAACAGGGTCAAATTGGAGACGACCTCCTCCACTTCTCATTATCCTCCGTCTCCACCTCCACCTCTGCTTTACAACTCGAGTGATGTAAAAGAAGAGGTTCCACCCTTGGGCGATCATCTCATTCTTGATACCAACCTATTTACCCCCCCATTATCAAGCTCGATGACCCCTACTACGACGATGAAAGATGCAAGGTGGGGGAGGAGATTCCTCCAAGCTGGCACCTAGCGAATAATGCAATAACAAACAAGGATATAACCACAAGGGACGACAACGAGACTGGAAAGGAGACTAGCAAGGAGGAGGAGGATCTGCCTCAACATTTCTCCAACCGTCTCGTAGAGGAGCACCTTCAGCTCCTCTTCAATATTAGGCAAAAGAAGGACGACAAGGTGCATTAACAAAGTGTCCTCAGCCAACGGATGGGCATCCTCTTTAATTCCCTCACGGATGCTCCTGTGCGTGCGAGATGCCCGACTTGCAGTCAACGGTTCACCCCAGCCTATATTATTCATGGACAACTAGGCCCATCTATGGATTGAAGCCCCGAGGTTTCAATTTTTTGTTTATTTTAGTTGGAGAGAGGGTGGTCTATTTTACCACGACAACATGCTAGATGCTTTAGCAGTTTTTACTTATTATGTATGTATAGTTTTAGTCATGNCGGCTCTGTGTATAGCCATATTTAGCAGAAGAATGCAGAACTTGGTTCCAACAATGTTTTGTGCAAACATTACAGTTCCAGCAAGGCTAGAGCTCATAAGAATATGTTAGTGTTTGAACAATATGTAGCCACTTGTTTTGGTTTCCCTCCTATGGTGGAATAGGTGGCTACCATGTGTCATTGTATAACATATAGTTTTTATTAATATAAGGTTTTGTACTTTTCTTTACAAAAAAAAAATTATATTAATGTTTATAATAACTTAGATAAATACAATATATTTTTTAACTTACATGACTAACTTCTATACATAACTTTATTATTAATCAATAAATATATATTAAGATTAATATAAATATTGTACTATAATGTTATAACATTTATATAATTATTATATTTATTATTAATTGTTACATCATTTGTAAATAATTACATGAAAAAAAAATTATAATATAAAATTTAATAAATAAGTAATATATTGTAACTTTAATATATTATATTATTAATAATAATATTAATAATGCAAGATTATCTTGCAAGATCAATGGTTTTGTCACATTGTGACATTCATCAAATGTCATGTCACATTGTGATGTTCAATAAAGGTTTTGAAGCATTGTGATGTTCATGAAATGTGATTTCACGTTATGACATTTATTAAAGGTTATGTCATATTGCAATGTTAATAAAGGGTTTTGTTGGGTTCTCACATTGTTCAATGGTTATGTCAGATGGTAACATTCATTTTGGAACACTTTATAATATGGATATGTTTGATTATGATCTTATTGAATGGTTATTTGTCATTTAGACATTCATCTTGGTTGATTTGTGTCTGCTTCCTACATTCATGAATAGTTATGTTGCATTGTAGTGTTGATGAAATGTGATGTCACATTGTGACATTCATAAAGGATTTTGTGACATTGAAACATTGATTGAGGGTTATGCTAGATTGAAACATTCGTTTATGGTCATTCCAGATTATAACATTCATCTTGTTGCATTAACGACCATGTCACATTGTGGCATTAATTAAATTTCATGCCACATTGTGACGCTCATTAATGGTTTTGTCGAATTCTGACATAAAAGAAATGTGATGACATTCATAAAGGGTTTTGTCCCAATGCAATACTTATCGAGGGTTATGTCTAATTGTGACATTCCTTAATGGTTAATGGATATGTTTGATTATGATCTTCCTCAATAGTTTTGAAACATTCAATCATTCATCTTGGTTGACTTTTGTTGGCTTCCTACATTCATGAATGATTGTGTTGCATTGTGGTGTTAATCAGAGGTGATGTCACATTTTCACATTTATAAAGGATTTTGTCACATTGCGACATACATCAAGGGTGATGGCATATTGAATTTGGTTGATCGTTTTTTGGCATGGCTAGTCATTGTTCATTATGGTTCTCTATGTTGTTTGATTGTGGTTGGTCGGGGTTGATGGCTTAATAATATTATTAATAGTTGTGTCACATTGTAGAGTTTATCAAAGGTGATTTTGCATTGTGAAATTCATCAAGGGTTATGTGGAATTGCAACATTACTCTTGGGTTACGTTGTATTACAACATCAGAACATGGTTATGTCACTTTACATAAGAAATTTTAGAATATGATAAGTATTTATATATAGTAGTTTTGATATTTGTTGTATTATGTTCAGTATGTATATTCATGATTTTTTCTATATTAAGTGTTTTGTCACATTTGGACATTAATGAAATGTGATGTCACATCATGAATTTCATCGAGAGTTATGTTGTATTGTGGTTTTCCTTTATGTTTTTTTCAAATTGCAACACTTATATTTCTACGCTAACAATTATGTCACATTGAAATGTTCATAGAGAATTTTGTCACAATGTGATGTAACATTTTCAAGGTTAACTTATGTTAAATTTATACATTCTTGAATGGTTTTTTTTCATTGCAACATACATATTCATTTCATTATGTTGAATTTCATCGTCCCCCCTTCCTTTTGCAATGCCCTATTGGAATATGGGTGTCAAATTAGAGTTCATCCATAGTCAACCATTAATAAACATCACATTGAGTTAGTATGGTTCACCATGTTGATTATGGTTAGTAATGGTTGGCTATGGTTGACCATGTTGGATGTGTTTAACCATGGTTTACTATGTTAATGTCACATTGTGATGTTTACCTTTGTTGAATAATGTTGAATTGCTACATTCCTCAATAGTTTTATGAAATTTTGATTTATATCTTCATTATCTTATGTCTAATTGCATCATTCCTAAATATTTATTTCACACCGAGACATAAACCAAAATGAACATCACAATGTGATGTAACCATTTAGGAACAGTCCAATTCGACATAACACAATGAATATGTACGTCAAAATGAGACGATTTACTATGATAATGTCAAATTCTGACATCTATCAAGGGTTATGTCAGATTGTGATCCAGGTGGATATTGGTGGCCACCCACCTATTTCAACTGGCTCCTCTTGTTCATTTTTAGTTCAACACGTTCTTCTATACTTCTTTGAAAATGTGGGTTCTACACTTCTAGGGATATATGAAGCCCTAAACATATTCCAGGTGGATATTGGTGGCCTCTCACCTAATCCAACTAGCTTATTTTGTATGTTTTCATGTCAACACATCTTGTTGTACTTCCAGGGCCATTTTGGAGCATGAAACAATGTTTTTTTGGCTCACCACAGTCAAAATGTAGACAAAGTCACAGTTTGACATCATAATGTGTATTTATCTGAAATACCTTTCCAACGGGCTATCACATGTCTAAAACAGAGTTCATATGAAAAAGTTACGACCTCGGGAAGTTGAGGTACCAACTTACCCATAGGGGCCCATATGAATTTTGGTGTTTCACCTCCTAGGGTTAGGTTTTTGGATGTCTAAGGTTTTGGATTTCATGAGTAATATCAAAAAGGCCTCTCGAGCCTCATTGGAATCATTTTTCTCAGGCAGATGCGCATAGCAGCCACATCTCTTCTTAGAGATAACTACGACCATTCAAGTAAGTGTTTCAGTTTTGCAACTTTATAGTTTCATCTTATTTCATTTATTCAATAGAAGATATTGTTCACTCGATATATGTGTTGTTCTTCATATCTATGTGTTTATTGTATTCAGTCTGTTAATAAAAAAATTTTGCTTCTAAATATGGATCAGTGGTATCACATCAATCTGCTCTTCATTTATTTTTCTTCGTGCAAGTCCCCAACAAGATCTCGGTACAAGAATTTGGGAATCGAACCAATCAAGCCATTGTAATATCGGTCGCACCGAACCTAACAACAAACCATGGGAGATGAAAATAAAGATGATGGAGTAGGATATCCTTTTAAAATGTTGCCCGAGGAATCCCTTACGCAACAAAGGAACGAAATGATGAAAAACTTTGCACAAATCCTTCAGTGACTGCCCACAGGAGAAGCATCTTCATCAATCGGCCATGCATCCCCCTTCAACGTATAGGTAAATTTTGATATTCCATTATTTGAAGGACTAATAGATTCAGATGATGTATATAAATGATTGAATCTGCTCAAATCGTATTTTTCAGTCCACAATTTTTCCAATAGGGAAAATATTACTTTTGCACTCCTCAAGGTTGTCCCCCGTGTTCAGGACTAGTGGGACACTTACTCTGAGCAAAGGGCCATAGAGGAATCTCCAATATTTGTGGTTACCCCTACATGGGATTCCTTTTGGGATTCCATTAAAGAACATTACTACCCTGTTGGAAGCTATGAGGACCAGTACACCAGATGGACCCCCCTATGCCAAGAAAGGGACCAGACGATACCATATTTCACCAATATTTTCCATACCCTGCACACCAAATTGGGTATCAAATACTCTGAGAAACATCTAGTGCTAAAATACTACGACTGTTTGCATAGATACATTAAAACATAAATGGAGTTTTTGGAAATCACCTCATTGGTTACGAATTATAGATACTCTCTCAGGATTGAGTAGAAATTTAAGCAAAAGAGGCGAGAGTTTGGATATGCAAACTCCTCACAGCTAAAGCAGGGAAAAGGTGGCCCCAACCCACATAGCAAGGGAGAGAGCAAATATGGCCACTCTCAGGACAACCAGTCCAAGCCGCAACACAAGAAGGGAAATGAGAAGACAAATAAAGACACAGGAAAATGGTGTGAGTAGCATAAAATTACTTGGAACAACACTGAAGAATGTTACTTCAAAAAGTCACTCATGGTCGAGCTAAAGGATTCCGAGTCAAAGGATGATTCTAATTTTGAATGAAATCCCGAAGGAGGGAATAGGATTATCAATGTTGAACCCAGTTCCACTCTCACTACCAACAAATTCCGATCAAGCGAACCAGAAGAACCAGAGGAAGGGGACCGTCTCTTTCACTCACAAATGTGGGTAAAGGGGGCTCCGCTTCATTTCATTGTCGATATTGATAGTCATAAGAAACTGATTTCAGTAGAGTTCATCAAGCGGTTGGATGCACCAACAACACCGCACCTTCATCCCTACACCATTGGCTGTCTTTACCAACAAAGAGATCTATGTGTCAACCAATAGTTTTGTCTACTCTATGACATAAAGCTTTTCAAAGATGAGGTATTGTGTGATATTTCTCCCCTTGAAGTTTTTGATGTTCTATTAGGACAACCCTATTTTTGGAAGAGTCATGCTATGTATGAGTCTAGACCCCACAGTGTTATTATTAATTTGGGTAGACAATTGTACAGGATACTAAAGGTAGTGACGCCTACCCCTATTTCTTTAATCTATGCTAAGAAACGTAGTAAGGTCATTTCACAAACAGAGAAGTTCATATTATTTGTGATCCATGCTCTCAGTAATCATAAGGTCATCACCACATATGTGGCCTCTACACAAAGCCTCTCTTTTCAGCAAAAGAAATTGGACAGGATCGTGGAAGAATACATAGATATATTCTCCTCTCCCAACGAGGTACCGACGCACTACCAATTCAAGAATCCAATTGATATGACACCTAGTGCACCTCTACCTAATGGACCAGTCTATTGTCACTCTCTGATGGAAAATGATGAAATCAGGTGTCAGATCCAAGAGCTTCTTCAAAAGGGGCACATCAGACCCAACTCCTCCCCTTGTAGAATCTCGATTGTACTGGTGCAGAAGAAGTATGGGACTTGGTGACTCTGCATTGATTACAAAGCCTTAAACAAAAACACAGTCAATAACTGGTACCCAATTCCCAATATTGATGACCTTCTTAACCAACTCAATGGGGAAAATTTCTTCAGTAAGATTGACCTAAAGTCTGTCTACCACCAGGTTCACATCGAACCAACTGATGTATGGAAGACAACCTTCAAATCTAAATAATGTCTCTTCAAATGGTTGGTCATGCCCTTTGTCTTAACAAATGCACCAACCACTTTCATGAGGTTTATGGATGATGTATTGAGACCCTTCACAAACTCTTTTGTGGTGGTATATTTGGATGACATCCTCATATTTAGTAGGACTTGGGAGGAGCACATGTAGCATATTCAACAGGTTTTGAGCGCTCTGTGACAACACAAGCTATATGCCAACTTGGAAAACTTATCTTTTGGCATGAACAGGGTCCAATACTTGGGATACATTGTTGATGAGAATGGTATACATGTCGATCCATCTAAGACCCAAGTCATCCATGACTGGCCAGCCCCAACCACACTAAACTAGCTTCGGATCTTCTTCGAACTAGCCAACTTCTATCGACGCTTCATGTTGGAATGAAGTCCGTTTCACATGGTGGATTATAGCCTCATCTATAAGCAGGAGATTCAAAATAGTTAGGGAGATCTGATCCAAAGCACCTAGTGGCCCAGCATGCTGCACAATTAGGCATATTATGGCCATATGCCCAGCAAAGGAAGAGACTACGGTGGCAAAAGGGGCTTAAGATCATATGGTTGCCTGGGTTTAATCAGGTGCAATTGCGGATCGAGATTCATACCCCCTGCAGATTGAGACGTTTTAGTGGATCTGCCCATATTGCATGGGACCTCATCGAGGTGACCAAGGGTGATGGCAGGGACAATTTTGTGTGGGGGAAGTAACAATAATGGGCCTTCAATGATTTGAATAATCTCTTGTTCTCAACTTAAGTACTCTCCTTTCGAGATCTACAACAACTATTCAAGAGTGAGACTGATGCATCTGACTATGTTGTAGGTGCATTTCTCACTCAACACGGTCACCCAATGGCATACCATAGTGAGACACTCTCAGATACTGTCCGAAAATACCCCACCTATGGCAAGTAAATGTATTCCATTATACAAGCCTATCGTCAATAGAAACATTACATTCTGGGAAAGGAGACAATCATCCACACTGACCATAGGCCTGTGCAGTTCATACTGACATAGGGGAAATTGCAGAACGACCGCCATCATAAGTGGTCCACCTACCTGCAACAGTTCCATCTCAACATCAAGTATAATACATGGTTCTCAAATTGTGTTGTTGAATGTCTTAGTCAACCTCTCGTGGTTGCACTAACCAGTGTGCTCCATTCCTGTGGAAATGAGGCATCTGAGCGGCCCCAACTTTCTCAGGAAGATCCATACTTCACCTCCACCTACCAGCTCTTGGGTATAGGCATGAATGTCACCAATATTCACATTCAGGATGGACTATTATTTGATCTGGGACATATCTATGGTCCTACAAGTGAGCATGAAAATATGATTTGGGAAGCCCACTACAGTTGGATGTCATGACATTTTGGTGTGGAGAAAACTATGGTCGTTCTTCATAAACATTTTTATTGGCCACAAGTTCGACAAGACATCAACAAGTATATCATATCTTGCATTGTATGTGCCATTTCCAAGACAACCATCAAGAATAAAGGCTTATACACCCCTCTTCATCCTCCTGAGAAGCCTTGGGAATCCATTGCAATGGAATACATGTCTAGCCTTCCATCCACCAAGCAAGGAAATGAATGTGTATTTGTGGTCATTGATCGGTTTTCGAAGATGGTCGTCTCACAACTTGCAAGAAGAATATCACAATGGAAAGTACTTCCAAGATCTTCTTTGAATGAGTGTGGGTCCATTTTGGGATACCACAGACCATCATCTTTGACCAGGACAACAAGTTCCTCAACACATTTTGGTCAAGTATCTGGTCACTGTTGGACACCAAGCTCACTAAATCCACTACTTTCCACCCCGAAACAGATGACCAAACAGAGGTCGTCAATCAGATGATTGTGCACATCCTGCACATGTATAACTCTAAGAATCCACATATATTTTATGAGAGTCTCCCCTATGTTCAACACAGTTACAACAGGGATCTCCATAGTTCCACCGACCATATCACATTTCAGGTGGGGATGGGATTCCAACCCTTGGGTCCCATTGATGTTGCACTACCTCTTGTCACCACAAAAAAACTCTTCCCATGTTCAGTCTGAGACTGAAAAATCCACCATATTCATTGAGTGGATTCAACACATCCAACAACAGGTCTTGGAGATTTTGCAGAAATCCAATGCTAAGTACAAGCAGTGCCATGATCAACACAGGGTACCGTACTAGTTTTAGGTTGGAGACAAAGTTTGGTTACATTTGTATAAGGAGTGTCTCACAGGGCCCCATTGGAAGCCCCAACCACTTTGCTATGGGCCTTACGCTATCACCAAGGCTGTGGGTAGAAATGATTTTGAGCTCAACACTCCACCCTTCCTTGGAATGCACCTATTGTTCAATCTGGACCTCCTTCGACCATATTTTCCACCATTATTGGACATTGTAGAGATTGAAAAACAATTGACACCAACATAGCTCAACCATGACTGCATGGAACAAACATCCACTAATCATATAGTGGACACATAGGTCAAGGTCACTCGCCAACAAAGGATCCAACTTTATCAGGTTGTCAAGGCAAGGCAACTCCTACACCAAGGCAAGTGCCTCACCCGAGGAAAAATCCATGAGAAGTTTCCTCACCTAATGGGGGAAATGAATGCAATGGATATCATCGCTTCCTAAGGGGGGATTATTAATCCAAGTGGATATTGGTTTCCACCCACATATTTCAACTAAATCCTCTTGTCCATTTTTAGTTCAACACATTCTTTTGTACTTCTTTGTAATTTTGGGTTCTACAGTTCTAGGGCCTTATGAATCCCTACACATATTCTAGGTGGATATTGGTGGCCTCTCACCCAATCCAACTGGATTATTTTGTATGTTTCCATGTCAACACATCTTGTTGTACTTCTAGGGACATTTTGGATCCCTAAACAATTTTTTTTTGGCTCACCATATTCAAATTGTAGATGGAGTTAGAGTTTGACAGATTAATGTATAGCTCTATGAAATACCTTTCCAATGGGCTATCAAATGCCTAAAACAGAGTTCGTATGCAAAAGTTACGACTTACCCATAAGGGCCCACATGAATTTTGGCATTTCACCTCCTAGGATTAGGTTTTTGGATTCTAAGGATTTATCATTCATGATTAATATCAAAAATGCCTCTGTACCATGACTGTAATCATTCTTCTCATATGGATGCATGTAGCAGGCACATCTCTTCTCAGAGATAGCTACCACCATTCGAGCAAGTGTTTCAGTTCTGCAGTTTTACACTTTTAGCCTATTTCATTTATTCAATAGAAGATATTGTTCATTGGACATCTATGTTGTTATTCATATCTCTGTGTTTATTGTATTCATTTTGTTAATTATTTCATTTCGCTCCTAAATCTAGATCAGATTGTGACATTCCTTAATGGTTGATGGATATGCTTGATTGTGATCTTCCTCAATGTTGTGTTACATTGAGACATTCATATCCATTAACATGTGTCACCTTCCTACATTAATGAATGGTTATGTTGTTTCATGTTATCGATCAAGTGTGATGTCACATTGTCAAATTCACAAAGTATTTTGTTACATTTCGACATTCATCCAGGGAAATGGCGCATTAGATTTGGTTGATTTTTGTTGGATATGGTTGGGCGTTGTATATTATGGTTTGGTATGGTGTTTGATTTTGGTTGGCCAGGGTTGGTTTGATAATATTATTAAGATTTATGTCACATTGTAGAGTTTATCAAAGGTATTGTTGTATTGTGATATTCATCAATGGTTTTGTGGCAGTCCAACATTTTTCTTAGCTTATGCTGGACTAAGACATTTGAACATGGTTGTGTCACATTATGTAAGATATTTAAGATATATATATATATATATATATATATANTGTTTAGTTTGAATATTCATGATTTTATTTTTTCTATATTAAGGCTTTCGTCACATTTTGATGTGAATGAAATGTTATGTGACATTGTGACATTCATAAAGGATTTTGTTAGGGACCTAAAATCCCTAACCCCTCATGTAGGTAGAATAATATATTTTCCATGTAATAAAGGCCAACATTAGTCTATAAGGCCTATTTAATAATTAAGAACAAGTCAATGTAAGAAGACCTAATAGAAGTTTATGCTTCTAGAAAGATCTTTCGCTAGAAGGTTCTTTAGAAGATAGAATAAGTATAAATAAGAGAAAGAGGCATGAAAAGTATTTGTCTTGAGAATTGTTGTAATAGATCTCTTCTATGTTGGATATTTCCCCCTTGAAGAGGAAAGTGAACATTGTTTCCTATCAATAAAGGTATAATTTTGGTGTTGGGGTTCCATATAATTTGTCGTTCTGTTGTTATCTCTACAATATTTTATTCTTTTGTTGCTATCTCAGTTTTATTCTCTGCATTATTTCTCTTTTTTCCTAATATAATAGATATGGTACCTTATAAGTAGTATCAGAGCACTTTCCCTCGAAAACAATTCTAGGTTTTTTTTTTTGAGAGTAGAGACGTATTTGGGTGTCTTAAACCTACATATATTTGTCTTTCAATGCATAAATCCAAGGTCGATGAAGAATACACGCAAGAAATACAAGTGGTACTTAAGTACACATTGTTGTCCACCATTGTAACCCATGTTGGTACCCGTTCAAGTGGTAGTGCATCAGACAACACCTCTATATTTATTGGCCTATAGATCCTGAAGATCTACGTAGATAAACTGATCGACCACATGACTACTATAGTGCCGCAAATAACATAATTTGGGAATATACTCTCTAGTACCTAGGTAGTCAGGTAGTACGATTAAGGGTATGGTCTAGCCTCCTTAGTTAGTGCCATGATATATTAGGTTGAGTATTAATGTTGGACCCCACATGTATAACAAAGAGCTATAGCACAGGGAAAACCATTATCTATAGAAAAACTAAATATTCTAACCCTTGGGAAAGAAACAAAGACAAAACAAAAAATATGCATTGTCGTGCAACTTCAACTCTTTCATTCTGGTTGAAAAATTACTACACATTTTTTGTTGTTAAGAATTTGGTCCTTTCAACACTAAAGTATTATTTAGATCGGAGTATAACTCCGTAGGAGTAAAAAAAAAAGTATAATGGTCTGGTTGGCACCCTTATTCAGGATCTATCCCATTAGATTCCCCTTTTCTCCCTCATAGTAGTGGTACCTTTAATTTTTAATCCTTTTTTTTTAGTGGACCCAACCCCTTCCCAACATCCCTATTTACCACCTCTCCCATTCCCATTTTTTTCCTGATCATAGTGTTAACTATCACTTATAAGTCCTTTTCTATGGTTCCACCCACCCATTTCCCATTACCAACACTCCCCATATCCAAATGGCCACCACTCGCAACTAAGACCTGCAAGCTTGCATCAATAAAACCAATGAGTCCCTCCAACAAGTGACATTTGATATTAGCTCTACCAATTCCCGTATTGAAAAATTTGAGACCCAAGTCCAACAAAATTTTGATGCCATGGATGCAAAATTCATGAACCAATTTAACACCCTCTAGTATGTTGTCAACCAATTGTTGAACTGAACCCACGGTCCTTCCTCTTCAGACCAACCAGATGGTGTTGATTCCTCTCATTATCTGAATTTTCAATCCAAATCCTTTCATCATGACCCCTGTCTTCCCCAGGTTGAGGTCAATAAATTTGATGACTCCGACCCCATGGATTGGGTCACTCAAATGGAGCATTATTTTTCTCTACATGGCATTATTGATGAATTGGCCAAAATTCTCTATGTTGTTCTCTATCTGGATCTTGAATTGTAGAAATGGTGGAAATGTCATAAAAATGCATGTAAGGGGTGTATTGCATGGACCTAGTTTGTTTTCGAGCTCTATGAACTCTTTGAAATTGAAACCCATTATATAGATCATTTGACCAATTTGAAACAGTGAGACATAGTGGAAGAATTTATAACTTCTTTTGAGCATTTGGTTTTTCAAATCGAGAGCATGATAGATGCATTCTTCTGGGAACGTTTTATCAATGGATTAAAGGATGAAATCTAGGCCAAGGTTCTCATGGAACTCCCTCAAACTTGTTTGGAAGCTACTAAACATGACAAAGAGCCCCAACAAGTTTTTTTGTCTCGGAAAAAAAAAACATCTTTTGTTCCTCTCCCTCGACCCACAAATATTTCCCACCCTACCACTCCCCTCAAGGTCCAGAAATTAACTTGGTTTGAAATGGGTGAGATCCAAATAAAGGGTATTTGCTATAATTGTGATGAAAAATGTTTTCTTGGGCACAAGTGTAAGGAACAAAAACATTTTATGGCCATTTTAGAAGATGTTGTTGAAGAAGAAGTTTCAATTTCCCTTGTTGAAGAGCCATCTCTTCTCGATGCTATCCAGGATCCTGTTGACCCATCTGATGTTGGCCCACTAATTTCATTGCATTCCCTCACTGGATTCTCTGATCCACAAAACCTCAAGCTCATTGGCTACATTAAGCACCAGAAAGTCATCATCCTTATTGACAAATGCAACACCCATAATTTATTTACAGACGCATTTCCTAGGAAACCAATTGTTGTATTTGTGTCGTGAACAATTTTCAAATCATGATAGGTAATGGTGGGTCCATGAAATGTGGTGGGCATTGTCAAAATGTATGTCTTCAAATTGGAAAGTACCACCTAAAATCTCATATGTTTTCCATTGACATGGATGGTTGTGACATTGTGCTAGGTGTTGATTGGTTACACACTTTGGGCCCCATTCTCATGGATTTTAAGGAGTTTACCATTCAATTCCAACATGAGATACAACAATATCAATTCCAATGAATCACAGGAAGTTCTCCTAAGATCACCAATTCCCATCGCATGGAAAATCTCCTCAATAAAGGTCACTCTGGTCTTATTTCCCAACTCCATTTCATTAAAGTAGTTAAGACACCCTTTGTTCATGTTGACCTCCAAGCTGTCATGTCCAAACATTAATCCATTTTTTCCACTCCTCAACGACTTATGCCTTCTCGTGGTGTTCATGATCATTCCATTCCCCTTGTTCCTGGTATTCTTCCTAGCAATGTCCGCCCTTATCATCATCCCTTTGCCCAAAAGAATGAAATTGAGAAAATAGTGCATGATTTGCTCCAAGCGGGTGTTATCCATCCTAGTACCATATCTTATTCTTCTCTTATGGTCATGGTACTCAATAAAGAAGGTACTTGGTGCATGTGTCCTAAATTTAATTCCATGTGTCCTAAATTTAATTCCCTCAATAAAATCACATTCAAGGACAAGTTTCCCATTCCTATCATTGATGATCTCTTGGACGAACTAAGTGGTGCTTAGTACTTCACTAAACTTGATCTCCATTCTTTCTACCACCAAATACGTATGAAAGAAGAAGACATCCCCAAGACTTCCTTTAGAACTCATGGGGGTCACTATGAGTTCTTGGTCATGGCCTTTGGCCTGTGTTATTCCCTCTCCACCATCGAAATCCTCATGAATCATGTCTTCCATCCTTTTCTCCATCATTTTTTCTTGGTTTTCTTTCATGATATTCTCATCTATAGTAAAACTTGGCCATCCCCTCTTTCCCATGTGGATCAAGTTCTCCATCTACTTTCTCAACACCAAATTTTCCTCAAACAATCTAAATGTGCCTTTAAAGCATCATAAGTGAAGTACCTAGGTCATATTGTGGGAAAGGATGGTGTACGTGTGGATCCTAATAAAATTGAAGCTATGCAGGATTGGCCTCTTCCTAAAACTCTTAATATCTTGTGTGCATTTCTGGGTTTAACAGGTTACTATCGCAAGTTTGTTAAGAATTATGGAAAAATTGCATCCCCTCTCATGACTCTCCTTAAAAATAATTCCTTCACTTGGACTCGAGTAGCTGACCAATCATTCTAGGCCTAAAATGAAGTTGTGTGTATGAATTTGGTCCTAGCCCTTTCTGATTTCACCGAGACCTTTGTCTTGGAATGTGATGCTTCTGGAAAAGGAATTGGGGCAGTCCTCATGCAATATGGTAGAACTTTGGCTTTCACCAGTAAAAAAATTTCAGACATACAATTGGGCCAATCCATCTATGAAAATGAAATGTTATCTATTATGCATGTTGTGAATCTTTGGCGTCCTTATTTATTGGGGAAACACTTCTAGATTAAAATTGATCACCAAAGCCTCAATTATTTTCTAGAACAAATAATTTCATCCCTGGAGCAACAAAAATGGGTCACCAAGATCTTTGGCTATGATTATGAGATCATTTATCAGAAGGTAAAATAAAATGTTGTCACTAATGATCTTTCTAGAAAATATGAAGAACAAGGGTCCCTCTTTTACCTATCCTTCGTTTTACTTGATTGGCTCCAATTTGTTCACCAGGAATGGTTGTAAGATCCCAAAATCTCTTGCCTGATCCAACAATTGCAAGACAATTCTCCATCTTCTCCAGCGTACTCTTCGAATAATAATGAGGTTCTCTACAAAGGAATTCTATATTTAAGAAAACAATCATAACCTAAATCTTCGGTGCTTTCATAGCTTCATGATTCACCCACCGCTGGGCATTCATGGTTTACCAGAACCTATGAAAGGGTAAGACATTTTTTTTAGGGGTATGGTATGAAACAAGATGTCTACAACTTTGTGGGTGAATTTGATGTATGTCAATGAAACAAGGGAGAAACATTCAATTACCCCGACACACTCAAACCCCTTCCAATTCCCCCTTCTATTTTGCGGGATATCTCTATGGATTTCATTATGGTCCTACCTAAATATGGAAACAAAAAAATTGTCGTGGTTGTGGTTGATCATCTATCCAAATATGCTCATTTATGTGCTCTGCAAAATCCCTTCACCGCCTCCACAATGGCCCAAGTTTTCATGGATGATATCTTTGAACTTCATAGTATGCCACATTCTATTATCTCTAACATGTATCCCACATTCACCAACAATTTTTGGAAAGAATTGTTCAAGATACAAGGCACCCAATTACATATCATCAGCGCTTATCATCCCCATACTGATGACCAAACTGAAATTGTCAACAAATGTTTGGAAACGTATTTAAGGTGTTTTGCATCAGATTGTTAGTATCAATGGGCTCAGTGGTAACCACTAGTTGAATGGTGGTACAATAGATCTTACCATAGATCCACTCACATGATTCATTTTGAAGCAGTTTATGGACAAAAGACACTATTGGTTCTCTCATATATGTCAGATGTCTCTAAGATTCAGGAGGTTGACAAAAATATTACTGTATGCAAGGCCATTCTCTATACCCTGGAAGACAATTTGGTTCTAGCCTAAAATCGCATGAAGTAGCAAGGAGATCAAGTTCATTCTAAACATCAATATTTTGAAGGGGATCATGTGTTTTTTGATTTGCAACCTTATAAGCAGAACTCCCTCAAAGTTGAACATTGTCATAAGCTTGCTCCTAAATTTTATGGTCCTTGTACCATTCTCAAGCGTGCAAGGCATGTGTCTTACCAGTTAGCTCTGCCCAGTGATTCTAACCTCCATCCAGTTTTTCATATCTCATGTTTAAAGAAGGTGATTGGAATAAGTGCCAAACTCAAACCCGTCTCTCATATTTGTATGAAGAAGGTTCCATTTGGCTACAACCCCAAGCAGACTTGGACCAACGTTAATGTCGTCTCTGTTAGTGCATCATCATGGAAGTATTAGTGCAGTGGAAATATACAACTCCATAAGATGCCACTTGGGAGACAACTACCATTCTGCAACAATTTACTCATCTCAAGCCTTGAGGACAAGATTGTTTTTCAAGGGGGAGGGAATGTGAGGGACCTAACCTCCCTAACCCCTTTTTTTGGTAGAATAATATATTTTCCATGTAATAAATGATGACGTTAGTCTATAAGGCCTATTTAATAATTGAGAACAAGTAAATGTAAGAAGAACTAATAGAAGATTATGCTTCTATAAATATCTTATGCTAGACGATTCTTTAGAATATACAATTAGTATAAATAACATCATGATGCATGAGAAATATTTGTCTTGAGAATTATTGCAATAGAGCTCTGCTCTGCTGGAGGTTTACCCCTTGAAGAGGAAAGTGAACATTGTTTCCTGTCAATAAAGGTATACTTTTGGTGTTGTGGTTCCATATATTTTGTTGTTATGTTGTTATCTCTACATTATTTATGTCTTTTGTTGTTATATCAGTGTTATTATTTGCATTATTTCTCTTTTTTGCTAATATAATAGAGCTCGTACCTTACAAATTTTGTCTCATTGTGAAATTTATTGAGGGTTATGTTTTATTCTGACATTCCTTAGAGGTTATTTGGAATTGCAACATTCATCTCGCAACGTTAACGTCTATGTCACATTGCGATGCTCATTTTTGTCACATTGTGACATCCATCAAATGTGATTTCAAATTGTAACATTTATTAATAGTTTGAATGTAATAATGTGATGTTACCATTTAGGACTGATGCAATTCAACATGATACAATTCAAATGTACATTTAAACACATCATAACCATTGAGGAATAAAACAATTTAACATAATTTATCCTTGAAAATGAATGTCACAATGTCACATAAACATTAATGGATATAATAAAATAGATTGAACCCTTATGAGCATGAGAGAGAGCACGTCAACTATGGTTGAACATGATTGATTTTATGACCATGTTCAAGATGTTTTAACATGATTGACTATTGATGACCTTTAATATGGAACCCATATTTGAATAGGGGGATTGCAATCCATAAAAATCACACTGAAACTTAACACTAAAGAAATGTCACAAGGTTAAATACCTTAAATGAACATCACAATGTAACATAACCAGCTAGGAACGATGCAATTCAAGATAGTATAATGAATATGTGCATCAAAATGAGAGAGTTTACTATGATAATGCCACATTGTGACATTTACCTTAGTTGAATAATGTTGAATTTATACATTCATCAATTCTTGTGTCACATTTCGATGTACATATTCATTGTCTTATGTCAAATTGCATGATTCCTAAATTGTTATGTCACATTATTTTTTTCATAGGTTAACTATGGTTGAACATGATTGAGTTTATGAGCATCTTCACTATGATTGAGCATGATTTACTCTAGATGACCTTTAATATGGCACCCACATTCCAATAGGAGGGATGTAATTCATAAACATCGCACTGAAAAATAACCCTAAGGAAATGTTGCAAGGTGACATAACCCTAAATGAATATCGCAATGTGATGTAGCCATTTAAGAATGATGTTATTCAACATAATACAATGAATATGCATGTTGCAATGTGACACAAACATTGAGGAATGTAGCTATTTGACATAAGTTATCCTTGAAAATGTTACGTTACATTACGGCATTCATTTAGGGTTATGTCACTAAGGAAATATTGCAAGGTGACATAATCCTAGAAATGAACATCAGAATGTGACATAACCATTTAGGAACGATGCAATTCAACATAATACATTGAATATGTATGTAAAAATGTAACACAACCATTGAGGAATGTAGTTGTTTGACATAAGTTAGCGTTGAAGTGCTACGTCACATTGCGACGTTCATTTAGTTTAATGTTTGAGTGTGATGGTTTTGAGGTGCTTCCCTCATATTGTAATATGGGTGCCAACTTAAAGGTCACCCATAGTCAACCAATGTTGACTACATTTAGGGTTAGGTCACCTTGTGAAGTTCCTTTAGGCTTATGTTTGAGTATTATGTTTATTAATTGTGTCCCTCGTATTGGAATATGGGTGCAAGGTCATCCATAGTGAACCATTCATATTCATAAGTTGTTGACTATGGTTGGCAGTGTTACATTTCAACATACATATTCATTGCCTTATGTCAAATTTCATTGTTTGTAAATGGTTATATGACATTGTGACATTCAATTAGGGTTAAGTCATGTCACAAACTAGCATATTGTTAACCATGGTTTCCATATGTGATTATGACTCGTTTAATTTTGATGAGTTGATATGTTCCTCAATGATTGTGTGGTTGATAATGATTGACCATGATGTACGTGGCTGACCATGGTTACTATGTTGACATAATTGACTTATTATGGTTGGCTATGGTTTTATTGACCATGATGCACTTAGTGACCATGATTACTATGTTGACATAGTCGAATTACTATATTTACTACGTTCTTTGATGATTGTGTTGCATTGAAGAATAATTTTCTTGTAAATAATACAAATACGTTTTTTAATGTAGTTTGATCATTTAATTTAATCATGCAATTAAAATAACTAATAAGAAATTAGAAATAAGGCTAACTAAAAAACTATCAAATAAGCATGATACTTTATATTAGTTTTAAATTTTTCTATTTCTACTTAATAGCTTACTCTTGTTATTATTTGAGAAACATAACATGTTTCCAAAAAATGTTTTGCAAATAATGTGTTTCTCCAAACTACATATACATTCCATTGAATATACAAACTATTTTTTAGTGTAAACCAAATTAAAATGTGCATTTTCAAATAATCTTAGAAAAACTCTATAACAATTTCAATAGCATTAAATTATGATTTAATTTTCACATAAGAGAATTCCTTAATAACACAATTTTAAATGAAAACTAATACTTTTTTTTTTTGTAAATAAAAGTAACTATATATTGATATTCACAAATATATGTGCCATTACAAAATTTGGAGTCTGTCATCTGTCCTGCCACATCTAGGAACAAAGACGGGTGGCTATCAAAATTCAAGAGCAATTGTAATTGTTCGTACATGACAGTAAAAGTGTCTAACTGACAAAAATGGTCACAGTGACCGATTTGTTGAAATAATGTAACTGCAAAGTGTATTCTTAGTATTATTTGATATATTATTCATTGGATCAATCCCCATTGTGGATTGATCATGTCGGCTATTGTAAAAGGACCAAATCCCCATTTGCGGATTGGTCATAATATAATTGTAATAAGAAAAAGAAGAAGTCGGCCCCATAATATATCAAAGAGGCCCCAGAATATAATAAAGGTGGTTATAACCACCCAGATTAAAAATTTGGAACTGCCAGTGAAGAGACAGTTCACACATGCCATATTAGTATAAATAAGGAGGCTAGTGCCTCACTTAGACACAAACTCACTTGTTCATTGAGAGACAAGTTTCAGAGCTGCAGTTGGAGAAGAGAGAGAGAGAGGCACATCTTTAGGAGAGGACTTTTTGTACTTGTTTGAGTTATCTCTTGGCATTGTATTGGCTATCTATATTAAGGAAGTTTTGCTGGGTTTCCTGCCCCATGAGGGTTTCCCAGGATAAATGATGTGTCTCTTGTGATTGTGTATTTCTTAATGATCTTATCTTATACTATTGTTATTCATTGAAATGAAAATAACTATAATAATGGCTTAAACATTAACATGGTATCAAAGGCAAGCTAAAGAGAGCATCTTTCAGAAGAGCAAAGTGAAAAACGTCAATGTTGTCGTACATGCAAATTAGGGATTTTTGTTGGTGCGGTATTTCAGCCCTAAAACCATATTGAAAAGTGTTCCCTCCATCAAGGATCATTTTGTCACCTTCAACGCACCTTTTCAATGGCTAGATCTCCCGGAAAGTGAAACCCTAGTTTCACAAAGTACCAAAAAACCAGAGTACCAGAAGTGCCAGAAGTACCAGAGTACCAAAAGTACCAGAAAACCANNNTCTACAGATCAAGTTTGAGGGGGTAAAGGTTGGATTTTTAGAAATCTGACTGCACCAGCCTACTCGCCTCAGCTCAGCGAATCTATCCCCTGGATCAAAATTTCAAATTTTGAAGTTTGAAAAATTAGGGTTTCCTCATAAAAACCTAAGTTGCAGTTACAGTTGTAGTCTCAGAACCAGTTGCACTATCAGCTGAAGATGAGGCCGTAGTACCAGTTGCAGACACCCTTGAATTTTTTTAAGAGTTGGTAATCATTACCGCTACTACTAGATGGAGCCACTACCTGCAAATACCATCAGAGGTATGTACTCACATATGTTTAAATGGTTAAACTTTAAAGAGTATTTGCAAGAGAAGGGATCTCTTGCCATAGATCCAAAAGGATCTCAAGATCCA
>SNQJ01S0072478.1:37990-48999 GCA_010110895.2 Picea sitchensis
GCAAATATTTTGCATCGCAAAACTCCGAACCCCGATTTTACGATGCCACCTGTCAACACCTCATGGTGAGGCCTAACGCCTTGACACCTGTCTCCCACTCGTGCTATCGGGAAATCGCAATTCGGGAATTAGCATTTTCTGATGCACAAGGTCACAGTCCTTGCAAAGCCCCGAATCTCGACTCCTCGGGATCTTGCGCCAGGTGTCCCCGTTCTGATCGACGGCTCCAGTCAAATCGGGAAGTCGCAACTTGCGATTTCACGAGGTGTAAAACTCTTACCTCACCAATCCCCGAACGCTGAAACTCCGAAGTCCGATGGACCTTAATCCTCCTCGCCTGCACTTACGGGTTAACTCCCGCGTAACTCCTCCTTGATCTGACGATCCTCGGGATTTCACAAAACTTCACAGGGATTACAAGTCGTCGATTCTCTTCCCCTTGAGAACTTATCCGCTGCACGAGCTTCGTCCTGTGCAACTGAAGAAAAGGGTACTATCCCTCCTGAGCTTGGTCCCTCTCCTCCTCCAGAGACTCTGTACCAACTGCCCACGCTCGAACTTCCACAACTCTTGAAGTGTTGAGTTCTTCCGGACTATGTGCGCTCACAAAGACAATACCCCGCGCCGTTCTTCTCTCAGACTTACTACTGAGACTTCAATCCGACCTGCACTTCATCTGCATGGCTCGAATAACCCAACATGACTCTGGGCACAAGAGAACAAAAGTTCAACTGCTTAGCCTCCTCAATGCACTCTATGCAGAGGAATTCAACTTCACTCGATGCAGGAATCTCCTGACTTAAGCAGAGAAACAATTTAAACTCATTCCCTCATTCTCTCAGGTTTCGAACCTGATAGGCAATCACATATGCAGCATATAGAAGATAAGCATAAAAAGAAGCAAGCATGCAAAAGCATAATATCAACAACACACAGAGATCAAACACATCCATGAGATTGAATCAAAGCTTTCCTATTAATTCAGTATCTGTACATGGGGTCTCTTCACAAGCTCTCTGCTTTGTCTCTCTCTTGCTCCTGTATGAATGAGAATGATAATCCAGAATACGAAGGAGGGTGCCTATAATCCGTTTTCCCTCTCGAAAGCAAAAACTGTCTAATCTACAGTTAATTCCTATCTAACAGCATTAATATTATTAAATGTCTTCTTATCTACTTTACAATACAAAGGCGCTTCATATGAATGAAAGCATTCAAATGGCGGCGCAACAATCTCCAAAGCATTTCAAAAATGTATGTGTTGGCGTTGTCCAGCTGTATGTTCTTTCCTCCATGCACTGGCTCGCTTGATGAAGTCGTAGATGCTCCTGCATCAAGGACGTAATTTAGTGCCATGTTGTGAAGGACATATGAAATAATTGTTTGACTCGGGTTTGGGTAACAAGACACTTCAACACATAATGTCCACTTATGGACCATTCTATATGCCTTGAAGTACTTGGAGAAAAAGAAAACAACAAATTTTGATTAGGCATTTAAAAATAAATTTTTAACATTGAAAAAATTATGTTGAGTACAATTGTAGTGTTTTATCACAACCGTGAAATGAAAAAGGTTACTTTATATGCTTACCAATCATTTTATGTTGTTCTTCCAAATGACAAAAATAATCTTTCTTTTGATTCTAAATAATTTCAAATAGCAATGCATGTGGGTAATTTTAGTATAACTATTATGTGGTTGGTTTTGTGGATACTCGTATGTAATATTTTAAATTTCATATCTAGCTCTTAGAATGAGCGATAAGTTTGTTTTTGATATTGATTCATATTTTTTTTTAGAATGATTCATATTTTAAAAGAACTTTTGTGTCCCAAAACCTCTTATGAATGACCAAGAAATTTCTTCTAGGAAGTGAAACCATGTTAGAGTTTAGGAGAAATTCAATCCTCTAGAGAAATCCAAATATACCTCGTATATTCTTTGCAAACATTCCTTGTTGTTTTACAATGGATATCTATTTTAGGTACTTTGGACCAAGAATAAGAATATTGAATGGTGAACAATTATCAATGTCTTGGCTAAAAGACCTTCAAAGAGTCACAACCTTTGCATACCAAGAGGTTTAGTAACTATTTGTGGCCAAATGCATGGAACATTGGATTGCAAAAAAATGATACCTCTACTTAGTGATTGTTGACACAAGAAAATGTCCCCTTGTCAATGTTGCGTGTTCACTCCATGAAAGGGCCCAATTATACCTTTCTCCATCAAAATGGTAAACTCTAGTTGTTCCTATATTACCATAAATTATGTTTTTTCATGAAATGGAAAGTGAAATATGAAATGAAACCTAATATAATCCTACCATAGAAAACAACTAATAACCGATCGACATGAAATAGAACTAGAGGTATAGAGCTTAGGGAGAAGAGTCCACCAACTACCATAAGGACAAAACCAAATGAAAACTCTATGGATTGAGGGTTGTCTACAAAACACCATGATCATACTTTCCTCATGTCCACTTTGATGCAAAACAAAGGGAGAAGTATAGAGAGCATGGAGAATATTCCACCAACTATTATCTGTACACACATCAAAGCAAACTCTAAGGACCAAGGATAGCCTACAAATCACCCAAATAATACTTTCTTCACATCAAGTTGTTGTCATGCAAAAGAAAAGTGAGAAATAACAAAGAAACAAGAGATAATTCCATGTGATACAACACTACAACCCACAAGCACCAACAAATCTAGGAGAGGAGTGAATAGTTCACAACCGCGTCTAGATCTCAAGAGTATGGAAACATTAGCTAACAATGGTCTCTTTATTCGCACATAATTTTAATTATATTTCAAAGAAAAATACCCCTTAAAAGTGAGTGAAAGAATTCCCTTTATACAAAATAAGGTGACTCTTAACCTTCCAAATGACTCTTCACCTCCCAAGTGACTCTTGATCTTCTCTCTTTTGACTTTTCTTTTTGTGACCAAAAATAAAATTAACTAATTTTTGTCATACTTTATCTACGCATTTTCAGTTGGGTCACTATTTCACCAAAAAATCCCCCATATACATTAACCACATTTTCCACTCTAGACCTAAGACTAGCCAACCTAAGCTCTACATTGACTCTTTTTCCAACTAGCTCATCACATGCATGTCTTAACCTTTTTCTTTACTTGGCTAGGAGCACTATGAACCTTTCCGGGATTGCCTCATTATTTATTTATTTGTTTTTTGTTGTTGTGTGTAGGCTAACTAATTTCCATTTGTTGGTATGAAAACTGCAAATTCATTTGTGCTCATGGAGAATTTGAGGGTTGCCTCACTAACATCAAGCATCTGATTGGCATTAAGCTTCCTCAATTCTATGTTTTGTATGACCCTTTCTCTGCATGGGTCGAGGATGAGGGTTCTCCATCAGGGAAATTTAGTGGATCCACTAGTAGGCTTCTTCCGACTCGAACTTTTGTCAAAACACTTACCATTTCATTCAAGATACTGAGCACGTCACTTTGTGTAATTTGCAAACTATGATATTCAAAGTCTATGAATGCATTTATTTTAGCAACCTCACCTGAACTTCGTACATGAATATGGCTTAGGATTAAAGCATATTGATCCTACCATTGAACATAGTGTACTAATTGTGACTACCACTATCTGATGGATATGCCCACAAATGTTTCCATTACGTTTTCTATTATTTTGGTTTCTTCTATTTTTCTCTCCTTTCATCCGTCTCATTATGATTTAGGGATTTCCTCTCTATGTGTGGGGTTACAATTTCATTCACATTACTTTCATTTTAATTTGAAAAACGTATAAGAAATGTTATAATTGATTGTTAAAACACAATTCCAATTGGAATGCAAAGGTGTAAGAAACGTTGTACCATCCACCAATGACTTATCGAGATCCCTTGTACATACCATTAGGTTTGAATTTGAAAACAAATTCATTTTGGTAAACCAAATGTATTCAACGTTTTAATTATTTTTTATGAAAAATGTGTTAGTGGCCATTAATTTGGTTTTCAAATTTCATCTCTATCGATACAATATATACCGTCATATTACTTAAGAGTCTCTACATTGTATGACAACAAAGTTATGAAGAGTCATGTGTTTCAGTCATGATTATCTTTCCTTCTCACAAAATCTACTAGTGCTCTCTTTGGCCGAGCACTGATCGTCACAAGTCCCACACATTAAATATGTAGAATATTATAGTATTTAATGCAGCAATACAATGAGTTGTTGATAGTGTTGTTGGTTTTTGTTTCAAACTCCATGTCAATCGAATGTTTCACTAACCCAAAATAACATTCTACCTTTTGTTTCACTAACTCCATGTGAATCACATGTTCATGTTTGGGTTCTAGGCTGGTGTGACATTATTCTGCAAGTTTTTATATATATGGATAGTATTTAGTTAAGATTCTATATATGGATATGGATAGTATGTTGGCCAAACAATAGTCCCTTTAGAATAGAACCAGTAATATCCCCACTTTCAATAAAAATGCATATATATGGATAGTATTTACTTAAGAGTCTATATATGGATATGGATAGTATGCTCAGTAAATAGTAGTCTCATGAGAATAAAACCAATAATCTCCCGAAATTTAATAAAAAAAAATAGGAACACCACACATAAAAAACGACTTCAATTTGGGTCAATCACCATGTTATTGACTTTCACTCTTTCAGAACCTCCCATGCAAAATTCCTCCTATTGTTTAAATATATAAAAAAATTATATGTATTAATTTGCAAAATCTAAAATGTCAATTGGAACGAGAGAAAGAAAGGATCTAAAAATTTGGTGGAGGAGTTTTTGATAATTTTTGGTGGGGTGCCTCTATTATTGAGGCTTTTAACCTAAAGATTGCAACCCAATAATAAATAACAGTTGTAACAAAGGAAGATTCAGACAACAACTAACCTCAACAGTTGTGCGGGACTCGAGAAAGTCAGTATCTTTTGTGGGCACGTGCTACCTTCTATGGGATCGAAACTCCTTGCACCGATAGAAAAGTCAAATCCTACACCAAAGAGCATAGAAGAGCTTACACCAAAGAAAGTTATCGAGATAGGGGAGTCAGATTGTAGGCAGGGGAGTTCAGGGTGAGGCTAGCGAGAGAATTCAGACACGAGGAGAGGCAAGGTGATGGTGCATTAAGTGAACCTCACCAAACTTCCTGCAGTTAGCGGAGAAAGATGACACATAACATAAGCTAGAAAGGGTAACGTTAACAAAGAAACCCTTGGTAACGGACATTTGGGACTGACGGGTTTGCCTACCTTTTGGATTTTTCGGAGATGTGACATTCTATGTTGGTAAGAAAACCCAAAAGGTAGAACATTTAACTTACTCCCAAGTATAGTGTGAGATATCATCGTGCAGTGTGAGCCTTCGAAACCAATGAACCATAAATATTTATAAATTTGTTTAATAATTATTTTTTTTCATCTCACAAATAGATAAAAGAATTATCCCTCCACCAATAAGAATATTGAAGTCTTATTAGGATGTTTTGACCAATAGGAATATCAAAAGACGGAATTAGAAAATTAAAAAAATATTTTCTATTTTCTGAAAATGAAATTTAATACATGATTTTAATAAACTTTCACAAAAATTAAAATTTCACATTAAAATTGTGCAAAACGTAGCGATTAATGTAAAAAAAACGTACCCACTAATACCTGATCAATGCTCCATGACCATAAGGCGAAATATATAGTCCCTGCCTTGGCCAGATGTAGGGACTAATAAGATGGGGCAAGGTCTAAGTTTATGTAGAGAAAGGAATTTTTGTTGTAATTCAACATCTTGTGCATAGTGTTCTATATTTATTAGAGTGATTGTAATATATATTTATCTCATTTTAAAAGAATCAATAGAGCATAGGTAAAGTTGTTCCAATGATAATATTTTTTTAAATTGAATTTTTCGAGGTAAAATTTGTGTGTAGAATTGTTCATGGTTTTCCTCAACTAGATAGTAGAAGTGTATTGCGATTTTCATTAAAAATTATTAAGAGTTCATCTAGGACATATTGTGATGAATTGGTTAGCGAGATAACCACTACAGTATAGAGTATTCATTGCAGGGTGGAAATGTTAACTCTTTGTTGAATCCTTCAAAACTAAATACATTGTAATAAGGTGGACATTTGATTGTATAAGAACCAAAGAATGGATTAAAGAGAAGGAAGAAGTAATATCAATATCTAGTGATGAGAAAGAATTAAGAAAACATTCAAACATAGGTCATACTATCAAAGATAAAGACAGAAGTAATTTATACATCTCTCAATGTGTATCATGTAACCACAAGCTTAACAAAGATGAACAAGAACATTGTTTTGTTGGTCATTGCAATGGAACCCAAGAAAAAGGAATAAAAGATACCTTATGCTGAATATTTTTCTTGATCAAAACTGTGTGCTAGGTTTTGAAACATCCAACGTTTCAAGTGGACATTTCACCCATCATCAGGGACTTAAAAAATCTTATATGGTAGAAAAGAGTGTTGAGTTTCAAATTTATAACACCAGAAAAGTAGTGACCATTGAAGCAAAGAGTAAGAATAATTGTGAATTAATTTAATGGAAAGTATCCATTGAGGAAACTAATTAAAAAAGGTGAAAAACAAAAATGAAAAAGAAAAGGTAAAATTCAATGTGAGAATAAAATAGGAAATGAGAAATTTTAAATATAAAGGGGGGACTAAATTAAAGATCAATAAAATAGGAAATGAGAAATTTTAAATATAAAGGGGGGATTAAATTAAAGATCATATACATGTAGGGAAATGTTAAAAACAAAGAAGTTGTTAGATTAAACGGATAAACTAATGAGGGGAGAGAAAGAACAAAGAAATTGAATTAGGGAGGAATATAATGGGAAAGAGGGAAGAAAGTACCGATGGTGAAGGTGGCAAATGGTGAGTTTTTTCCAAAAATGCTTAACCTTATAACCATCTTCACATTTAAAATTATACCTTATAATTCAATTTATTTTTAAAAATAAAGAAAATAAATATGTCTTCACATTTAAAATTATATCTTATAATTCAATTTATTTTTAAAAATAAAGAAAATAAATATGAAAAGGATTCCAAATAAAAATAACTAAAACTAGTAATATGTGAAATTGTAGAAAATATGGAGTAGCATTCAAAGTGAAAGCAAATATAAACATTAACCCATATGGAGATCATATTGATGCGTCTTAATTAAACTAAAGGATACAACAATAAGAAGTATATTTTTTCCTATTTAAATTTGGAATGTCATGCTTTGATGGGACATGTTAAAAGGATTCAACAATCAAAAGTAATTTTTCTATTGGAATGTCATATTTAAATTTGGAATGCCATGGTTTGATGGGATATGTTAAAGGACTTTATTATGTTATAATTCTACCCTATTTATGTTATAGTGATACCCTATTTGATATGAGTAATTTTTCTATTGGAATGTCATATTTAAATTTGGAATGCCATGGTTTGATGGGATATGTTAAAGGACTTTATTATGTTATAATTCTACCCTATTTATGTTATAGTGATACCCTATTTGATATGAGTAATTTTTCTATTGGAATGTCATATTTAAATTTGGAATGCCATCGTTTGATGGGATATGTTAAAGGAACTTACTATGTTATAATTCTACCCTATTTATGTTATATTGCTACCCTATTTGATATGAGGTAGAATATAAAATGAAAATATTTTATCTATAGAAAAGACTTTCTATATCTTTTTTATAAAATGTGCAAAATTACAATTAATTTTGCGAGAAGTAAATTCAAGTGTTTAGCTCAAGATCCCATAATGTAATTTTGCAAGATGTAAATTCAAGTAGCGCATAAATGTTTATTAAATGTTTATTTGGTAAATATTTGGAAGGGTTACATAGTGATATTCAAAAACAAATATACTCTTCACGAAAAATCCCTTTGATGAGGCTTGTGTTCAAGCTCAATACATCAAGGGGAACGATAATAAGAATAATATACAATCTAGTGCACCAAAGTAAAACGACAGAGCCTTTATCCAGCAAAAAAAAACCATATCCACACTCTTACTGTACGGAACTCAATTTACAATATGAACATGGGAATGGGGCACCAAGTCCTTCGGTCTTTGGTATGGTAGGGTTATGCTTTTCTGTCTAACGCTGTCAATGAAGATAGGCTGTATATGGTCAAGGTTAAGGATCCTTATCCTAGGCGGAAGGGAGTATGTTGACTCCACTTTCTGCCCCAAAAAAATATTCGAAAAGGATAACCTAACCCAGTGTAAACATGGATCACAGTCCGGTCAAACATGCTATTCGATAATTGTGGCGTATTCCGAAGTGGGATTCTCCACCTTGAATTCATCTTCAGCGGGATTTGGCATTTCCAATACCAACAGAGGAGGAAAGCCTACAACATATTCCAATCTCTCTCTCTGTTTCCTTGTGGTACCCCTTGGAGTGCATTCAGTCCGACGGCATGATCTGATCGAGAACGATAATCAACGCCATAACGAATGCTTGGTCGTAGCCAGGCCGCACTGTCAGATTGAACACATCTCCTCCCAACCTTATATCTGATCTTACCTGCTTTGGCTTCACCTGCAAAATCCCAAATATTTTCAGAAATTGGCATGAATAGAGTCCAATAAACTTCTCTGAATATACAAACACAAGGTAAACAAGACATCCGGGAACATACAGACCTCTGCAACGACCTCGTTTAAGCTGTTCAAAAGGGTGAAGGAACGCTTGGCATAACATCCTTCAACACGGTAATCAGAGTGCAGCTTCTTCTTCTTCTTTCTTTTAGCCGAAGAACACATGTACACTTCTGCTAAACTCTTTCTGGAGATCAGCAGAGATGGCGCCCTTCTGAGGACGAACAATGGTTGGGCATCCCGAAATTCTCCTGGGAATCCTTGCCATTCATTCTGCAGACTCAGCCTCTATTTCACATACAATAATACAATTCAGTGCGCTTTCAAACGTTGCAGAGTTTATACTCCTTTTTAAGGGAAAACGATGGAAATCCAATTGAGAGATCATATATGTTTGTATACCTTTCGCCGCATTGTGAGGAGAGCCATTCCTGCAGCATCCATGAGAAGGACTTTGTCCTTGGGATCTGAAGGATAGTTGTCCACTCTAAACACAAGGTTTCCGCTCGAATCGAACACAGTACAGCCATTGCAGCTGAAAACGAGAGATTTTTTCCACACTGTTAACGTTGTGGCAGGCACCCTGGAGAGCTTATCATCGATCAGAGAATGCCGGGCGAACTCTGGTTCGTGTGGATGAATCTTAGCAATCATCCTTCCTGAGAATATGAGGCAGCGAGGAGCCAAGACACAGGTCAGGGGTGGGCGAAAAAATAGAGAATGAATAATGTATATCAAAGACGTAGTTACGTAGAGAGAACGCCAAGGCTAATGACTCTGTGTTGATTCCTCGTCCGGTTAATCCCTTCTTATATCCGGATTGCCCATGCTTTGAAATGGCCATCTGTCATGTTCACTAAAAACAAAAGGCATGACTCGCTCCTGTAATATATTTAAAAGATTATGAGGTGAGCGATGAAGCTTATGGCTAGGCTTGTATTCAAACGTTATATTTGGAATATAATAAGGTTGGGAACAGCAGTCACGACCCATTAGTGTGGAGGAGGTTGCAGCTCGTGATGTACAAAACGGCCGACCAGGCACGATGGTTACTTCGCGATGGCTTTTCAGGTGGAATTAATATGTCATCAGTGACGATAAGAAGGAAGATAATTTCAAACCCATTAAATATCTTGAGCATCGACGAATGGGGTTCTCAATTTCTTGCATTATAACTATCCCACGATCGAGACGACCTTGTCTCATCATGTTAACCAACCTATAAAATATAAGACACCAAGTTTGTGCGAAATAGTTGGTAAGTGGGATAAGCAAAGTAATAAATAAAAGAATATGAGATGATGCTGTTAATTGTGGCCACATAAATCTAACCAAACCATCGTATGGATCGATTGATCTATTCTTTAATTTCATAAAGATAAATTTAAATTGTCGCGCTCTCCATGTAACATTATGGGAAAATGCTCTAATTGTAGCCACATAAATTTATTAAATAAGTATTTATATGTTTTTATCTTTTCGTTTAAATTAAATTATTATTTTTATTACATAAAATATTTATTAACAAATATACTTGAAAATAAAAAATAAATATTTTAAATAATATCTACATAAATTTCCAAATTTTTTTTTATAAAATTATTAAAAATAATATACATATAAATATTTATGACTTTCAAATGAATTTACACTATTCAATTCAATATTCAATTTAAAGTACAAAACTATATTTATAAAAACATTTAAAAACTATTTATAATAAAAATAAAAATAAATGTTTATAAAATTATTAAAAATAATATACATATAAATATTTATAACTTTCAAATGAATTTACGCTATTCAATTCAGTTTAGAGTACAAAACTATATTTATAAAAGTATTAAAAAACTATTTATAATATTTATGAAAATGTTTGTAAATTAAAAAATAAATTAAAATATCTATATCAACATTAAAAATATTCATTATTCAAAATTATGTTTAAGAAAATCTATACGTTAATAATATTTATGAAATGTTTATAAATTAAAATAATTTGAAATATATAATAAATATTTAAAAAATATTCATTATTCAAAATAATGTTTAAGAAAACCTACACGTCGTTATTTAAAGAGACGTCCAATATTATATCTTAAATTTATATTTAGTATTACGTCTAAGTTCACATTTTGGTTTCAATTAAAACTCCAAAATATGAGATATAAAAAATATATATTATTTAACATATGATTTCTTTACAATTAAGTTATTAGTTAAATATATAATGTGTGTTTGATTGTAAAATATGAAATATAAGAAAATTATATTATTTTTGATAATAATTAATTTCTACTCAAATTGAATTATTTTTTATAATAATTAATTTCTACTCAAAT
>SNQJ01S0072478.1:52362-67547 GCA_010110895.2 Picea sitchensis
TATTTTTATGATAGCAAAAGGTTATCAGAAGTGTGGGGTGCTTCTGTAAGGATTGACCCGAGGATTGATCTTAAGGTTGGTTTTTTTACTCTATCCTTCAGAGATCGGGGCTCATTGACCTCCATCCTTCGGTGTTGTCTCCCACTTGGAGAAATCGCATAACCAAGGCCAATGGTATCGCCAAAAGACTTGAAAGGTTCATGTTAACCGCCAAGTTGATAGGCGATCGTCTCCAATTTAGATCCTGGGTTGAGCCCTCCATGATTTCTGATCACCACCCGATTTGTCTTCTAGTAGAAGGCCCCCCACGACTTTCAGTGGCTCCATTCAAGTTCAATTGTTCATGGATTGAAGACCTGGGGTTCAACTCTCTTGTCCAAAACACTTGGGTGGATTTACTACACTAGTTGAACCCTTCAACAATCCTTCTCATAATTGATAAACTTAAAAACTTGAAGCAGGTTCTTATTAAATGGAAACTTAATAAGCAATAGACTATGAAGGCCGATCTAGTACTCGTGGAGGAACAGATTGCAACACTCTTTATCAATAATCCATCACATATCTTTGTTGTTGATGATTTAAACACCCTACAGGATTTGACTCGTAATAAAAATGAGATTCTAGCCCATGAAGAAGCCACGTGGAGACTCTGTAGTCGGGCGACATGGATCGACAAAGGAGATAAGAATACAAGTTTTTTCCACAAATTCGCATCATAGAGGCGCAACCACAATACTATCTGGGACCTGACTGATGTCGATGGTAAATCAACAACGACTGATTCAGAGTTACATTTGCTAGCATTTAACCATTTTAGAACTCAATACAAATCCATTGAGTCAGAAAACATAGATGTCCAGTTTGATGTATTATAGAAGGTCCCTCGCTTCTTCAATGAGTCAGAAAATCTGAATATAGGCAAACCTGTCACTATCGATGAGCTAAAATACACTATTGATAATATGCCCAAGGGCAAAAGTCCTAGTCCAGATGGATGGACTCAGGAACTCTTCCAGCACTTCTTTGAGATCATGGGAATGGATCTGCTTAGAGCTGTACAAGAATCTTGCCTCACAGGAATTATACCTGGAGCACTAAATGCAACGCTCTTCACACTAATCCCAAAAATCAGTAAGCCTGTCAATTTCAATGACTTCAGACCCATTGCTTTATGCAACTTCACGTACAAAGTCATCTCCAAGACTATTGCCAACCATATAAAAGATACTCTAGCCAAGTGTATCTCCACTGAACAATTTGGCTTCTTGAAGGACATATTGATTTTCGATGTTGTGGGCATTACCCAAGAACGTTTTCATTCAGCCAAGGTTAAAAAACTGAACTCGGTCATCCTTAAACTTGATTTAAAAAGAGCTTATGACAGTGTTAGTTGGCAATTCCTTCATTTATTATTGGACCAGATCGGACTTGATAGGCTTGCCAAATCTTGGATTATGGGTTGCATTACCTCGGTCAAAACGATAGTTCTAGTGAATGGAACTCCCACAGACTTCTTCCGCTGCCATCGGGGCCTCTGTTAGGGTTGTCCTTTGTCACCCCTTATTTTCTTACTTGTAATTGAAGCACTCAGCGGAATGGTGAACCAAGCAGTAGATGTGGGTTCCTTTCAAGGGCGCAAAGTAGCTCTCGACATCCTTATCTCACACTTGTTGTTTGTGGATGATGTCCTCATCCTGGGATCTGGGAACATTGATTATTGGAAAACTCTTAAAGTAATTTTTTCAAATTTATGTGAGGCTACAGGACTATCCATCAACCTACAAAAATCTATTTTTATTGCACAAAATATAGATCCAATTCTAAGGAGATTCCTTCTTTCTGAATTCAAAATTCATATTGATAATCTTGATCAGGGGCTAAAGTACCTTGGATTTTCCCTGAAACCAAATTGTTACAGAGTTAGTGACTGGTCGTGGATCATCAAAAAGATTGAAAATAAGATTGGCAATTGGACTTTTCGATGGTTGTCCCTGGGAGGCGGAGTCACACTGGAAACATCAGTCTTACAAAGTATACTAGTTTATTGGCTTAGCCTGGCAAAAGCTTTGATTTCCATCCTCCAGGGCATTCAGCATTTGATAAGTAGATTTATCTGGAAAGGGGCGAAAAAAGCCACTGGTTTTCACCTTTCTAAATGGCAAAGTCTAGCTAAACCAAAAGAGTTTGGTGGATGGGGCATTAAACACATGAAATGGTTTTCTCTCTCCTTAGCAACGAAAACCTGTTGGAGAGGTCTCTTTGAAAATAATCTATGGAACAGGGTTCTCACAAGGAAATATCTTAAAGGTATAGACATCACTTCTTGGTTGCGCAGGGATGTCCACATCACTCAATATTCCTCCATCATTTGGCAGAACCTGATGTTGTCCTTGCCAATCATAAAATGCTAGCTAGCTTGGGAAATTGGGACAAGTCAATGTGTTATTATTGGGCGTGACCCATACATTGGCTGCGTGGATTACTATCAACTCTCCAACACGCTTATCCTGAAATTGAACAGCCAAGCCATTTTCATGTTAGCACAGGCCAACATCGACGACTCAACGGAAGCACAACAACATTGGCTGGATGCTAGACAATTGGGGTTAAACTCTGAACACAGTTTAGAATGGGACAATTTCACACAAAACCTCAGGAACAATGACATCCGACTGAACAGGGAAAATGACAAACTAACATGGTATTGGAATCGATCAGCCGGTAAGGTCACGACCAGCACAGCTTATCAGTGCATCCTTTACACAAATAAAATTACTGATGGAAAATGGTGGCATAAAGCGATTTGGATGGTGAAGGTATGTGATAAAATTATCTATTTCATGTGGCTATGCATTGAAGATCGTTTACTCAGTGGCATTAACTATCAAAAGCGCGGTAGAATTGGTCCATCAACTTGCACCTAGTGTCTAAAAGTAGAAGAGTCTGTCACACATATTTTTGTTGACTACCAGACCACCCAATTGATGTGGGTCAATATCCTCACTTCTATGGGGATTGGCAGTGAATGGAAGAGGGCCACCATAGAAGAAAATCTAAAATATTGGTTTCTTAAATTGCCAAACCACAAACACATACCTTTTCTGATTATGTGGGAGATTTGGAAATATAGAAACAAAATATTGTTTGAAAACTGATCCCTGAATGTCCCCAGGATTTACAAGAAAATTCTTACCTCCATACAAGAACATACACATAAAGAAGAAGTAGATAAAACAACAGTACTACTAAACCCATTCTACTTCAATGGCAACCCTATTGGTTTCTTTGATGGTGCAACATTAGCAGACAAGTGTGGTATAGGTATTTACTTAAAAATCACACTTGAACACAACATCCAAGCACATTTTGCTGGAGGAACAGGGAGAAATATGAAAGCTGAGTTGATGGGATTATGGGGACTCCTGCTTCTTGCCACACACTTCTCTTTTAAGAAATTAATGGTGGCAGGTGACTCAAAGGTCACCATTGATTGGATAAGCGGCAAAGCCAATCTAGATCTAATCTATCTTAGCCATTGGAAGGATAAGATTAGCTCACTAAAGAAAGGTTTTGAAACATTAAACTTCATGCACATTCACAGACAGTTTAATAAAATTGTGGATAGCCTATCCAAGGAAGCTCTCAAGGATAAACTAGGGTGGCTATATTTCGAAGAGCATGTCAATGGAACTATAATTAGAGCTGGGAAACTACATATTCTATAAGGTGACATCAACAAGAAATACTATTGGGTTATAAAGTGCAATAGATAAATAAAGTAATCTCACAATTCATCCGGAGAAGAAAATAACTATTCCATTCATGAAAGAAAGGACTAATGTAATTGAAAATTTCATTTGCTTCTAATAAAATAATAATGGAACTGTTTTTTTTTATGTGAAAAAAAATGTTTATCCAATATACTATAATGATTTTATATTTTTTGAAAAGTGTGTAATGTAAAATATACGAGATTTTTCCACACAATTAACATATGTTTTACTTCAATATGTGTTACAATGATGTATTGTAATGAGTAAGGACTTACATTGGAGCATTTTATTCACTAAGAGATGAAACTCCTAGAAGAGGTGGAGGTATGTGAGAAAAGATGAGTGACCGAGTTCCCCTACATAGATGTGGTTATTCATTCAATTTTTTTTGTGAAATGAGATGAGGTAAGGACTTCCTTTTACATATAACATCGGTTTAATTGAGGATTATGACATAGTTTGTATATTGTAAAGTTATATTGTTTATGGATAATTGTTTAGTGGCAAAATGTGTGGGTTCTTAAGAGTGGGTGTCTATCTATAGATAAATAGATATTCCATTGTGAGAGGAGTCACTTTCTTTTACTTAAAAGAGAAAGATACAAATGTTATAGACATTGTTGAATTATGTTATATATATATATATATATATATATATATATATATATTTGTTTTTTAGGAAAACTGCATACTAACCCTTTTTAAGATTAATAGATGTTGTTAACCATAAGTTAGTCAATTGGATTTCAACAGAATTATAGTCTCCTATTCATAAACTAAATATAGACACACAAGTATGGTGGGATAACTTAAGTGGTTGAGTCCCTTTAGCTTCATGTATAAAGTGAAGGTCAATTCCCCATGTTGGATACATTTGTTACATGCCTCACTCAATGTCTCTAATGGGACATGTCTCATAAAATTATTGTAACGAATTTTCGTTGGTACTATTCATGACAAGGAACTTCTTGAGAGTTTCTTCATATGACTTTCCATGTAATATGAATATGTGTGTTTGTGTATGTGTGTACGTGTGTGAATATGAATGTGTGTGTTTGTGTGTGTGTCTGTGCATGCGCACATGGGCATGCACTGGTACTATCCATGAATTGAAGGAAGTTCTTCACAGTTTCTCCTATGAATTTCCATGGTATATGAATATGTGTTTGTGTGTGAGAGAGAGAGAGAGAGAGAGAGCATGTGTGTGTGGGCGCACACATACATACACATCAAAAACAAGTTGCATCGACACGTCAGAGAGAGATTTTCCTATAGCCATGAGGTCCACCTTGAAGTAGTGATTGAACATGTGGTTGCACCCAAAAAAATAGATTGAAACCAAATCAAGTCACTTGAAATTATTAACCCATATTTTTACATGTGATTATTATTATCTTTATAAAAAAAAGAATGGAGGAGAAAAAAAAAATGCTATATTGACAAAGTATTATGATGTTCACATAAAAAGACTTAACACTCTAGCAAACACACATGCATATATAATTAAAAATATATATTCATGGTCATATATATATATATATATATTTTGTTGATATTATATAAAACTTAATTATATATTTTAAAACATTACTCATTAGGTATATAACGTTGTTCTCGTATGAAATTAATGTAAATGGTATGATATCAATAATTAACTCTAACGTGTTTTATGTTTTATTAAACTTATAGCGTCTCAACTTATCGATATAAATTACTCCAACTTTAAAATTGGAGGTGGACAACTCGCAATTCTAGAACCTCGTCATCCTCACACTAACAAATACAGAAAATTATCAATATATATTAATATATACACTTGCTGTATACTAATGAGTTGTTGGATTTGTATGTATATATATGAATTAATAATTTAAATTATAATGTTTGATGTTTGCAATATAAGGTATATATATAAATTACTATGAGATTGTTGGGAAAAGGGGAAAGCATATAGATTTAGAGTTGAGTGAAAAGACGACGGACGGGAGGCTGGGTGATGGATTTGAAAAGTATTAAACTATGTGAATTGAAACCTTAAAAATAAGGAGAGAGTGTGAAAAGATTAATGGTTTTTTAAGTTGACTTTTAAATATTGTTCGTTGACTTTTAGGAATTGAATTTTAATTTTAAGAGAGAGTGTGAAAAGACTAATGTTTTTTTAAGTTGAATTTTAAATATTGTTGGTTGATTTTTAGGAATTGAATTTTAATTTTAAGAGAGAGTGTGTTAGGATTTGGTGACAATTAATTATCAAGAATAGATTTTGATCTTATTATTCTGTATTGGTTACCATCAAATAGACTAAGTTAGAATATGGATAGGGATTGCATTTAATATTCAGTTTCAAGTGTGAATGTATAAATACATGTAAGCTCGTAGAGGTAAAGACGACTATGAGAGACTTAGAGAGAACTTGCAAATCTGATGTAATCTCCATAATCCCAATTATAAGACAACCAATGCCTATGCTTGGTGGACGTAGCCCAACATTCGAGTGCAACACATGAAATCCCTGTGTCTATTTATTATGTGTGTGATTGTAAATTATCATTGAGAATTGTGTTTTCTGCATTGACAATTCTAACAAGTGGTATCAGAGCAAGTTTTAGGAGAAAGTAGTAAAGGGTGCCTCAATCTCCAAATTTCTGCAAGTCAAGGACATTTCGCGATTTCCACCATCCAGCCACATGGGAGGTGCGGCGACCCTTTGAAGCACGCATGCCACTCACTTGGGAGGTGCGACAACTTTTTCAAACAATTTTTTTTTTGTTATGAAGTGTATGGTTTGGAGTTGAATAATTTAAGGTATGAAGGAATGGTATGAAGTCAGGTGGTTTTTAAAAAACACTGAAATTCCCTTTTAAAATTTGAAAACGTGAAGAAGTAAGTCACGTGGAGGTTACTTCAAATTTTACTATATTTTGGAATATAGTATGGAATATTGCATGCATGAAAGGGTGGAAGAATTTTAAAAGGTTTTTTTTTTTGGTTAATTTTTATTTTTTTATTAAAAGCTTTGTAAAGATTAAAACATTATTCCTCCATATATTTTTTAAAATGACCTTGGATATTATAAGCAGTGGGTATTGGGAGATTTTTTGTGCTAATGGTTAAGATGCAGAGTTTAAAGTTTGAAGTTAAAAAGTTCAACGGTAAAAACAACTTTGAGCTCTCGAAGCTTAAGATGCGAGATTTACTGGTGTAACAAGGGTTGCAAAAAGCATTGGCAGGCAAATCAAAGAAACCAACATCCATGACGGAATGGGAATGGGAAGATCTGGATGCAAAATCTCTTAGCACCATCCATTTATGTCTGGCGGATGAGGTTGTGTTTAATATCATAGGAGAGGACACAACATCAGGCTTATGGAGCAAGTTGGAAAGTCTATATATGACGAAGACCTTGACGAGAAGAGTCTACTTGAAGAGACAACTATATAGTTTGCGGATGAAAGAAGGTACAAAAGTTGTTGACTATTTAAATACCTTCAATACCCTTATAGTTCAATTGACTAGTATGGAAGTTAAATTCGAAGATGAGGATAAGACTATTACACTATTGTGTTCGTTGCTTGAGTCTTGGGATAATCTAGTCACCTCTATTAGCTTTGGCTCAACAGAACTTTTATATTATGACTCTGTTGTGGGAGCTTTGTTGGTTGAGGAGATGAGGAGAAAATCTAGTAAAGAAACCTCAACTTCAGAGGCGATGTTGGTCAGAGGTCAAACTAAAGAGAAGAATGAGAGAAGCTTTTCTTGATTTAATACAAGACACAGAAAGGGTAAAACAAAATGTTGGTACTGTGGCAACACAAGACATCTCAAGAAAGATTGTTGGAAGAGAAAGGAATTTGAGGAAAACTCTACGAAGGAAGCAAATTGGGATGTAACAAATTCAGCTATGATTGATCGGGTTTTATCTATTTCTAATCATTTACAATATCAAGAAGAATGGCAGTTAGATTCAGGTGCCTCCCACCACATGTGATCACATAAAAATTGGTTCATTTCTTACCAATCTGTTGATGAGGGTGTAGTGTTTATGGGAAATGGTATTCGCTGCAAAACTGTTGTGGTTGGCCATATTAGAATCAGGATGTTTGATGGTATTGTTAGGGAAATAACAGATGTTAGATATGTACCTGAGATTAAATCAAATTTGATTTCATTGGGAGTGTTGGATTCTTGTGGATATAAGTATACAGGTCAAGGTGGAGCTCTCATAGTGTCGAAAGGTAATTTAGTAGTGATGAAGGCAACAAAGGTTGATAACCTTTATAAGATGGAAGGAAGAAATGAAGTGACATCTGAAGTGACAAATGTATATTCTTGTTTATGGCAGAAACATCAAGGTCATAAGAGAAAGAAAGAATTGCAGGTACTGGTAAGAGGTTAATCAGTTCTAGGCTTAAAATCTTTGTTGTTGAATTCCTGCTTGTTTTATATCTTTACAAGTTATGTTGATGGTATAAAGGGATGTTGTGTGTTGGATCCTACTTCTGACAAAATCATCATTGACATAGATATAATATGTATGGAACAACCAAAAGGGTTGATTCAAGATCGCAACAGTAAATTTGTTTATATGCTAGGTAATTCATTGTATGGCCTATTGGTACCTAGGAAAATATACAAGAGGTTTGAATCCTTCATAGTGAGTCATAATTTTTCAAAGGGTAGGAATGACTATACAGTTTATAGTACATTCATAGTCTTGATGCTATTTGTTGATGATATGCTTGATGCAAGACGAAGCATGGATAAAATCAGTAAGAAATTGACTCAGGTGGAAAGGATAATTCAGATGAGGGATCAAGGAGAAACAAAACAAATTATGGGCATGTAAATATACATAGATGGTAATGGTAAGTTGTGGTTGGGGTTCAGTATGAACATTGTAAAACTAGTTTTTATCCCTCTTGTTTTCCATTATAAGTTTTTTTCAAGTATAGGGTCTATCTATAAAGAAGAAAATGTTATGTCTCGTGTAAGTTCAGCAGGAGGTCTATTGTATGTGATGAAATATTTAAGACGAGACGTTTCACATGCTAATGATGTTGTCAGATACGTGACAGATTCAGGTGTTGCAGTGAAATGGGTGCTTCAGCGTTTGAGAAGAACAAATGTCACCTATAATGGTTACACTAAGATGGTCTCTGATAACTGTAATGTATATTTTACAAGTGTTTTTGATAGGATGAGATCTCATTAAATGTGTCTCACAACACAATTGTGGAAGACATGTTGGAGGTGGAGTGATCCCTCAAGAAATCCAAACTCGTGCAAGCCACACAGGCGAGATCATGAAACCAATTTTATTAGAGAAGCTACAGTGGTGCTTGGTTTCTCTTAGCTTGCAGAAAAGGTGATGATCAAAAGGAAGAATCAAGGTATCAAGTGAATTTTTGTCAAGGTGGAGATTATTGGGATTTGGTGACAACTAATTACCAAGAACATATTTGGATCATATTATTCTACATTGGTTACAACCAAATAGACCAAGTTAGAATATGGATAGAGATTGCATTTAATATTCAGTTTCATGTGTGAATGTATAAATACATGTAAGCCCGTAGAGGAAAACATGACCGTGAGAGACTGAGAGAGAACTTGCAAATATGATATAATCTCCATAATCCCAATAATAAGACAACCGATGCCTATGCTTGGTAGACATAGCCCAACGTTTGGGTGAACCATGTGAAATCCCTGTGTCTATTTTTTATGTGTGTGATTGTTAATTATCTTTGAGAATTATGTTTTTTGCATTGACAATTCTAACAAAGTGTTAAGAGACTAATAATTTTTTAAGTTAACTTTTAAATATTGTTCGTTGATTTTTAGGAATTGAATTTTATTTTTTATTTTTGAGAATCTGATTACAAGTTTGATTTTGGATGTGATAGGGTATGTATGCATATGTATGTTAAAAAAATATTACTTAAAAGGATTTTATGTATAATTTACTTTTAACTAAGTTGTGAATTTAAAATTAGATTACATCGAGATAATAGATACAAGGTTGAACAAATAAAAAGTTGAAATAATTCTTAGTTGATAAGGAACCGTTAGTTGATCAATATCTTCTTCCAATAAATTAGAGTTCTCTTAAAACAACTAAGTCAAAGTAAAGAATTATTTTAGTTTAGACTTTTCATTCCTCTAATAGATATATTTTGAGGGGTGTTTTGATCATTTATATGTTTTGCATTTTTTAATAGACATTTTTTAGGGGCGCTAAGGTAATTCATATGTTTTTGCAAACTGTGTATGTATGGTTTGTCTTTACATGTAGTTTGATATGTATGAAAAAACAATTTAATTCTTTGTACATATAATAGGTATTTGAAATTTATTAAGTATGGAGAAGGATGAAGTTTTTTTTCAGATTAACATATATTTTTTATTATAAAAAAAAATTGAAGAAAAATTTAAATAGTGAGATAAAATAATTTTTAAAATTTGGTAATATTAAATTAAGATTGGTTTACAGTAATATTATTTTTTCATGTTTAAAAGAATTATAAAAAATATTAATAATAAATAAATAAATATAAAATAAACAATTTAATATAAAAGATATGAAAAATTGTTTAATTGTTATTATTATTACTATGCTTAATTCAGATAATTATTTGTTTTCAATAATCACTACTGAGACTTGAATATTATCCACATTACATCTCCATTGTAATACTCCTAAGTTGAACCCAATTGCACATATAAATGTAAATGAACACATAGGCTGGTGAGCTGAGACATTTTGGGCCAGTGTGCGTTTGTGAAACTGTATTCTAAGGCTAGAGTGCATGTGTGGTTAGTAGCTCATGGATCCAGATGATAAAATGGTCAGTGAGTCGTCATTGTAATATGTAATCACACACATTTTTTAATGAAAACACATCATTGTTGCAGACAAACAATAAAAAAGAGTATGGGGGGCTAAAATCCACTAGATAGGGAAAGGGGGCTAAGCCCAAAGAAATATTATATTAATATTCCTTAAAGTATAAAGTATGGATATGAATATATCCTAAGTTTATAATGTGACGGGACAAGAGAGTTCCTTGAGTGGCATGTGTCATATAAGACACATGCATATATAAGAGAGATTAAATTTACTTAGAGAAGGATCATTTTCATTCACTCACAGTGTTCTTACCATTCCCTACTATTACGATAAATGTTTAGGTACCTGTGCCCTAGTGAGGTTGGGATCTGGATTGAAGAAGCAAGTTGTCAGGGCTGTGATTAGCTTCTCTAGGGGAGAAACTACTAGAGATTTGTTTCTTGGTGCAATGGGAAATAACTACAGGGATCTGATACTCTCTGTCTGGCATGTTGTTGAAGACTTGGAAGGGAAGTGGGGCAACCAAGGGACTGTTGAGCAAAGTAGGGGCACACTTCCTGGGGTGAATTATGCATCTGGGGAATGAGAGACTGTAAGCTAGTTGCAGTAGTTGGGAACCTAGGACTGAATAATTGTTGTTGCTTATCATACTGTAGACTGGCTTAGGATTCCCTTCTCCCTAGTAGAGTTTAGGCCTAGTGTAAGGATGACCTATTACTGAGAGTTATGAGGAGTGTTGTCTAACAGTGGGAGGAATGTGGAAGGTCTTCACGTAGTTGATGTTATTTTAAATAAAAAATAAGTTTCTATCATGTGATTATTTCCATTATTGTTATGAGTTATGGGGTTATGTTATGAAATCTATGTTAATTCTATGTATGAATTATTGTTGTTGAATGTTGTTATTGCTTCCACATAAAACCACTCATTTGAAGAACATATCAGTGGAATAAATTAATATCAGAGTCTTGAAGAGTTTTTGATGTGGTGTGGCTCGTCCTAGATGGTCAGGAACACTGCAACGCAATATCATAAGAATTTTTCTTAATGTGGTAATGTGAACGTTACAAGTTGGTATTAGAGAAATTTTGTGGAGTATTGGTAACGAGAGACGTTACAAAGTGGTATCACAGCTCCAATTTTCAACATTGAGCCTACATGGGCCTTTTAGAAGAATGCATAAGTGTAATTACAGAGTTTTCAAGCAAACTGTCTGATAGAATGTTAGGAAGAGTTTGTTTGCAAATTGCTCAAAAAATGTTTACAGTGTAATTAGGAAATTTTTATCTAATATGGAATAATCAAACTCAAGGGTTAAACTTCAAGATTTAGTCTGCATTTGAGCATATTTGGGTCCGTAAAGGGTCAAAAAGTGAAATCATAGGGAGACTCTGACGCCCAGGATATAATTGAAGCGAAAATTGGGAAAAATCCCCAATTATCGCATAATAATTCAAGACAAATTAAAGGCACAAGAGGTGAAATTTTAAGAGTACAGGATTGAAATTCCACCAAAAACAATTGCGAGAATGAGTTCTTCAGAAAAGTTCAAAAATAAGAAAAATCAGAAACATTTGGGTATTTTTCTCATGCGATGACGTCAACAAAACATCGAGGCCATGTGTCAGCGGATGTGGTAGAATAAATATGTGTACTGTCACAGTGGTAGGAACATGCTGGGTGAGATTACAGTTGGCAAGTGATGTGGAGCCATGTGGTAGGTCAACTATCAGTTCCACAAAAACACAGTAATCTCTTGGGTTTTGTTTAAGTGTTAAGCTATTGCGAAGTGCAAAGAGAATCGAGGGTATGGTAAGAGGTAATAGTGCTTTCGTGGACCCTTGAACCCATGGTAAGAAGTGAAAAATCGACTAAGTCTAGAAGGTTACAATAATGATGAGTTCACGAGTCCAGGAAGACGAAAAAATGGCTAAGTGTGGGACTTCTCGAACAAACTTATGAAAATAAGGTTACAATAATGATGAGTCTTCGAGCCCACGAGTTTGTGAAAAAGGAAAAATGATTGAGTATGGAGGGAGTTCGTGAAGAGGGAAAAATGGTTAAGTATAGATATTTCTCGGGCATACATATGAAAATAAAATAAGAAACATGAGTATGTGAGTCTACCACTCACGAGTCCATGAATATACTAAAGTTCTAAGTATGGGAGCAAGTTAAGGAAGGCAGAACACGAGAGTGTATTTTGGAGGTTGCAGAAGTTTGAAGGAAAGAAATGAAGAACTTAGAACCATAATGAAATATTTTAACGATCAAGATTTAATTCGAATATAATCAAATGGTGGTTGAGCATCGAAGCTAAGATGCTTGAGCTAATGAAATTATCTTCCCTGTAGTGCCATTAATTGTCTTCCTTCTCAAATAATTTGAAGGAGGGATATGAGAAGTAGTCATGTGGATTCATGGACAACGAAGTCCATGTATTCATTTAGGAATATAAATAAATAAATAAAAAGAGGACAATAAGAATTTATAAGAAATAAAAAATAAATTATTTCTGATAGAATTATGAAGAACGAAATGTTGTATAAAATGATGGATTTGTTAAATTATTGTAGGCTTATACATAATGTTGCATGAAATTTTTAAATGACCAAGAACATAATTCAATGTAACAAGGATTGAACACAAAGATTAGTAAACCAAGATATGAACGATGCCCAAGGAACTTACAATTGTGAAGATGAAGGAAAAATATTTGGTATAGGCATGGATGTTGTAGTAACCTAATCCAATGGGCAAGGTGTGGATAAAAAGGGAGAGAGAATGAAGTTGGTGGAGACCATAAACAGGTTGCAAAATGATGTCCAAAATTATAAAGTTGATAATGAGAAGGTTATGATAGCCAAGGATTAAAAAAAAGGCTTTAACATCAAGATAATGCAGAGCCTGGACATAATAAAGAAGAAGATGGATAAGGAGACTGAGTCAAGCACACTAGGGAGTCATTGGTAACATGATAAGAGGAGAAGAACCAGAAGTGTTGGTAGGCATCACCATCACTCCCCAAGGTATTCAAGTAGGAGAATACACAGTAGTTCAATTCCATCCCCTGTCAAGAAGCATAAGAATAAGTCTAGGGTGGATGCGCTACAGGGAGAACTGAACAAAATAAAGCCTCCTACATTTGATGGTGAGAACAATAAGGATGAGGATGATGAGACATGGTTGCTAGGCATGAGGAAGTATTTTCAATTGCATAATTACTCTTCACAAGAAGAAGGAAGAATTTCCATCTATCATCTCAACGGAAAAGAATCTATGTGGTGGGACCAATTTGTGTAGGTTCAACACAATGATGAGAAGAAGGTTGCTAGGAGGGAATTCAAGAAGTATTTTCAAAAGAAATACTTGAATAAGAGATACTATAAAAAGAAAATGAAGGATTACTTTGAACTAAATCTTGGGAGTATGACCATAGATGAATATGAAAGAGGTTTTCTAGAGATGTTGAAGTATGTTTCTTTCATCAAGGATGAGAAATTTAATATTTAGAGGCATTTGAGTGGGTTGCCATCATTTTTCAGCGAAAATATACAATATGATGATCCCAAAACATTGGACGAAACCATAAGGCGAGCTAAATTCCTTTATGATCAGCATAAAGGAACACCAACTTTCCAAAAATATTTGGAATACAAGAAGAAAAACAAGATGGAACAAAGGAAGAAGAGAACTAAGCCACCATTCTTCAAAAATAATTCTCAGGGACAACTAGCTTCTAGAGAACACAGAATGATCGATACATTAGGGAAAATACCAAGCAAGCCACCTATTCAATGTTAGAGTTTTGAGGGAGATCATATGCACAGGGATTTCCCTCACATAGGTGAAAAAGTGAGGGTTGTTCACAATGTACAACAAGTTGATACAGTGGAGGACATGGGAAGAAATGTACCTAGGATCTGCGTAGCCCTGGATAAAAAGAAATATGAGTTCTATTCACATATGATTGAAGTGGAAGGTAAGATCAACAACCAAACCATTGCTATTTTAATTGATTTAGGAGTTAGTCATAGTTATCTACACCATAAGATGTGGAAATATTTCAATTTCCAAGAAGAAAGCTTGGAAAATCTTGGTTGGTGAAACTAGATACAGGAGCTAAAATAAAAATTAATGAGATGTTTAAGGCATGTCTAATTGACATGAATGGACTAAGAACCAGGGAATATTTGAACATCATACCTATAGGTTCCTATGATTTCATAATTGGTATGGATTGGTTTGACCAACATCATGCTATCCTAGATTTTTATAATAAGGCACTTAATTTCTTAGATGGGGAAGGGAACTTAAATACGGTACAAGGAATTACTAGGGAAATAACCATCATTGTTGTTTTAACCTTGTTTTTGAAGAAAAATTACAGGAAAGGGTGTCAAATTTTTCCAGCACATACGGAAGATACACCTATGTTGGATCATGTTGTCATTGATGCCAATGGTTTGATTGATTGATGTCAAGTGATTGATTGATGTCAAAGGATTGATTGATTGATGATTTATGTAATATACTATGTATTTTCCTTGATGAGAATG